>BMAU01003843.1:0-127463 GCA_019973935.1 Trichonephila clavipes
CTTGTCACAGGCCGTTCCCTAAAAGTCAAAAGTCTTCCTCCAGTTCAGGAATGCTGAGCATCGGGTAGATGCAGCTCGCAGAATTTTAGAATTGAAATTGTTCTTTACAAAAGTGGTGAAATTGCCTCAAGCCTCCATAGCCAGCTCATCCCTTCCCTTCCTCTAGCTCCTTAGATTAATTCATGCACTCTGAATCAACCGTTTTTTGTAGTGCTTTTCTTTTCCATGCCATGCCATTTTTTCTCCCGTCTTGTCTTTTTTATTTTGTTTTGTTTCGTTTCATTTGAGCTCCGTTCCGACGACCTCGCTTCACGCTCACTTTGGTTGAAAGGATCATTTCTAAAACAGCTGATCTTTGGCCACGCATTCCGGCTTCCCTGATTGGTTCGACTCCTTTGCCACGCGCCCTTCCCCGAGGTACATGGCTGTCCTCATTGAATTCAGATACTCTTGCTTTTCATTGATATTGAGTAAAAGCGATTTTGCTCACTGACGCTCGAAAAAGTATCTTATTGTCTTATCTTTTGATTTTTACTGTGACCCCGGGAACCCTTGAGTATACTTCGTAGTTCATATTTTGAAGACCAGTGTTTCACACCATACCAGTAGCGCACACAGAAATTTTCAAGGGGGTCCGTGTTTGAAAGTTCACCATTCTTGTATCATGCTCCTTTTGATTTTTTCGATTTTCGGGAACAAAACACAGTAAAAAATTAATTTTTGAATAAATAATTAGCATTAATTAATAAAATTAATCATTAATAACAAGTAATAATTAAATTTTACTTAATATATACTTAGAATTATAATCAATCGGAAAAAAATCATGGGCTTGGGGGAGGGTCCGGATCCCCAGAACTCCCTCCTTGTGTGTGTCACTGCACCATACTAACCTTGAATAAAAGCAGACAATATCAAATGCGAGCCATGAGAAATGCTAGTAGGTTAAAAGAAATACAGGATCTCTGCTCCATAGCAATAAATTCAAAACAGTTCAATCAGCCTCTTGTTTGATAAAAGAAAAATTCCTGCAGTAATCATTAGTCTCAAAACAAATTATTATTACATTTAATCTTATAATAAATTTAATTATTTCAATAAAATTACTTTTAATCTTTATTTTTTTACCAAATATAATCAGTACCTAATTATACTCATTAATATTTTACTCGAATGTCCAATTTTTACCTAAATATTTTTCACAATAGAATTCATTAAATAATTTTTTATTTTCCAATATTCACTAAATTTCTGAATTTTGGATAATTCGCATGCGAACTTACAAGATATCTTCCCCCACTAAATATTTTTCTGTTACTAGATGGCGCTCCCTTTCCATTGTGAAAAGCTGTTCTTCCAATATACTATTTAAGGACAAACGAGTTTTACGAAATATATTTGCGGGACAAAAATTATTCATGACTGAAATTATTTTAAAAAACTCGATCTTAAAAGAGAGTAATAGCAGATATATAAAACAGTTGACTCAATTTTAACAGTTTTGGAATGTATACGAGACACTCAAATACAAGAGTCAAAGAAGAGCATTAGGTTTTGTGAAAAATATTGTACATAAAGTGGATGGAGAACAGTCAAGAAAATATGAAATGCTTGTGTTCATTACCTGCGATTTTTAAATAAATCTCCATAAGTTTAAAAGAAAGAAAATACAAAATTGTTCAACCACGTTTAAATAAGATGCATACGCAATTTCCAGCAGTTGAAACAATTTTCTACAAATTTATTGTATATTCGAAAACTAAATGTTACACCATTCCTCTGCTAGAGGGCTACATACGCTGCTATGAGGACGCTGCGACCTTAGTAAACTCTTCCAGCAGTAGAGCTGAAATATTCGTTCCCGGGGGTTTAGTTTAATAACTTCCGATAGGTGACGCTGTAGTTCTCTTTCAACGGTTCTTTCCAGTTCCGAAATCTGAAAATCAAAATAAGTCGTGGAAAAAGGTTGACGCTCTGCCTAAAGGTATAAATATATCATGAGAATGTACAAGCAATAAAGCAGCAGATTTTCGTTGAGAATGACGTATTTGTTGGAGAAAACTTCATCACGTCGTCTGAAAACGTTACGGAGTTGTAAACTCACTTCTCCCTTGTACTTCGAACAAGCTTACGAATTACTTCTACTATGTTGTGTATGTTGCTAGTTCCTTCGAATCTAATCTTAACCTTTTTAATAGTCCCCTATATGAAAGGAACTTGACACGAAAATAAGGAATTAATTCCTTTATTTCTGAAGCAAGAGTTGGGGGGTCTTTGGGAAACTGGATTTTATGAAAACCGCCGTCCCATATCGAGAGTAGTTGAATCATTAAAAAGTGGTAGTTGGAAATTCTAATGCACATAATGTAATTATAGTTCACTATTGTTCTTAAAAATCTATTGTCCGAAATGTTCAAAATGTTTAATCATGAGTTCGTTTGCTGTCTTGGGTGAAATAGTAGAGAGTCTTGAGAGTTCGTTGTGGCTCGCGAGGAGCCGTGCTTTCCTTAGCAGTGTGGTTGGAGCATGATGATTGATGGGGTGACATCGGAGGTGAAGCGCTTGAAGCAAGAGAAGAAGTTGGGGGGTCTTTGGGAAACTGGATTTTATGAAATCCGCCGTCCCATATCTGAAGTATTTGAATCATTAAATGTGGTAATTGGAAATTAAAAATGCACTTAATAGTAATTATAGTTCACTTGAGTTCTTAAAATTGTACTGTCCAAAATGTCCTTTATGTTGATTCCAGAGTTTTTTTGCTGTCTTAGGTGATTAATGTGGAGTCTTGACAGTTCGTTGTAGCTCGCAAGGAGCCGCTTTCTTTAGCAGTGTGTCGTCGCAGCATGGTGATTGATGGGGGTGGCATCTGGGGTGAAGCGCTTGTCAGGAGGAGTGACGTCATCTCGTAGAGAGTGGGCTGTCAGTCTTGATTTGTGGTCTTTCTGTTGATTGTCGGTCCTGTTGTGTGAGATAGGGCACTTCTATTGATGTTGCAGCAAGTGAGAATCCTCTCTGTTGGCCGTGCCGTAGGTTGTGCAGAAAGTAGTGGGGAAAATTTTTGAATAATTTCCTGTTAGATGCATTGAATGTAGAATTGTTGGGGAGTTGAATGAAATTTAAAGTTTAATGAAAAATTAATGAAGAGTAATTTAAAATTTAGCAAGAAGGGTTCATTCGCCGATCGGTGAATGAACGTTTATGTGAATTATGGCGGATTGTAGGAGTCAGGAGAATTCTCCTAGGTCTTTTGAGTGTCCAGAGGGGTGTAATTTTCGAGATTGATGATGTTAGAATTATTGATGTTGGGGAGATTATCATAGAAATTTTTGGCTAAGTCTTGAATATGTTTTTTAAAAGGAGGTATTTTGATTGCTCTATAAATGTTTTTGTTGGAGTTGTATCTACATGCTCTTACAATACACCGAATGATGGAATTTTGAGCTATTTCAAGAATTTTGATATTTGTATTAGCTGCGTAGCCCCAGATGGGACATCCGTAGCTCAGAATTGGTCGCAAGACGGCCGTATAGAAGTACTTTATTGTATAAATACATATTGGAATTCCGGCAAATTAAGGGGTAGAGTTTCTTTAATGCGATCCGAATTTATCTCGCGCATAAAGAATATGAGGCTTCCATGTGAGAGTTTTATCAAAAGTAATTCCAAGGTACTTAGTTGTTTGAGACCAGCGTAGTTGTGTGGAATATAGAGTGGGTGGTGCAATTGGTTTACGAGTTTTAGTGAATAACACCGCAACGGTTTTATCCACGTTGATTTTGATCTTCCAGTCGTTGAAGTATTTTTCGAGTAGGGCCAGGTGTTTGTTTAGTGTAACTGATTTTGTATTTTTGTAAGTGGCTGAGATCGCAGTGTCATCAGCATATAGGTTAATCATGGTGCGTGGGTGTGAGGATATATCATTAACGTAGATGTTGAATAACACAGGGCCCAATAAGGAACCCTGTGTTACCCCAATGTTGACGCGGTGTGTAATTGAGAGCGTGTCGTTCACTCTGACTTTGTATTTCCTGTTAGTAAGGTAGGAGTATAGAATATGAATGATGGCAGGTGGAAAATTATAAGTAATAAGTTTATAAATGAGTCCGTCTATCCAGACACGGTCAAATGCCTTTTGGATATCCAGGAAGACAGCACCAGTGGTCCTGCCTCTCTGAAATCCTGAGGATATTTTTTTCCGTTAATCTGAGTAGCGGGTGGTAGGTAGAAAGTTGTTTGGTGAATCCAAACTGATTAGGGTTTAAAATGTTAGTGCTATAGATATGATTTTTAATTCGATTTAGAATAATGTGCTCAGCAATTTTGCTGAGCGAAGATAATAAAGAGATTGGCCGGTAGGCATCAGGAGAATTTTTACTTTTTCCAGGCTTGTGTATTGAAAAACGATTGCAACTTTCCATTCATTTGGAAAGTGTCTGAATAGTAGAATTTTATTTATGATGTAGGTAAAAATTAGCATGATTTTGAAAGGAAAATTTTTTATCATTTTGTTGGTAATATTATCTATTCCAGGTGCTTTGGAATTCTTTAGTTTTTTCATATATCCACAGATCTCGTCTGGGTCTGTGGGAGAGATAGGAGATGAAAGTGGAGTAGAAAAGAATCTTGTTAGGTATTAGTGACGTCAGAGTCGATGTTGGTAGTGTGTTTCCCTGGTCTTTTATTTTCTGTGTAATTGTCTATGAGCGTGTTTGCAATTAAGTTGGCCTTCTGTTCATCGTTGCTAGCGATGCCATTGGGTCCGGTTAAATTTGGAATGTCTGGAGCGTTTTTGCGAAAGTATTTTTGCATGCGCCAGAGACTGTTATGTTGAGTTTCGAGTGATTCGAGTTTGGCGTTCCAAGTGTTTTGTGCGTGTATCCTGATTTCTTTTTAATTAATTTTTGAAGTCTGTTGGCTTCAGTTTTGTGTATTGGATTTAGAGTCTGTTGATATAATTTCCTGGCCCTGTTTTTACAAGTTATTAAGTAATTGATGTGTTGTGACGTGTAGTTGTGTCGGGTGTTTTTAATAGGTTTAGAAGCTAAGTTGTGGGCGGAGCTAACCGCATCTGCGAACTTCGCTACTTTTTCTTCGAGCGTAGATTCATTATTGATTTTAGCGTAGTCAAAAGTTTAATTTCGTTTTTAAGATTTTTTTTTCTGAAAGCAGACCAACAGGTGGTAATTGCTCTTGGATTATCTTTATGGATGGGGGTAGTGATATTAAAGTTTAACATGACAGGATTATGATCTGACGAGAGGTCATTTATCGATACAATATTGTAGGGGTAGTTAAAGTTACTAATTATTGCGAAATCTAGAGTATTCGAGGAGTTGTATCCATATCTGGTTGGAGATTTGGGAAATGCAATTTCTAGGTTATTGTCGTCAGTAAAGTCTTTTAATCGAATGCCTCTGGGAGAGGTTTTGGAGCAATTCCATGCACTGTGTGTGGTGTTAAACTATTGTCTATGTTTATAATAGTGGTGTATAATTTACTAAATCCGTTTAACAATATTTATTTTGTTACTTTTTTTTTTCTCTATGGAAATCGTTTCTTAAACAGTAGAAATATACATATATATTTTTTTTTTTCCGGAATAATTATCAATTTATTCAAAATAAATACATTGCAATCATGGAGAAACGAACTCTCTAGAATTACATCAGGACAGTATTGAAAAGACGCAAGTCGAAATTCTAAATAACAGTAGTTTTAATATATTAAAATACAACATCTATAAGTGTATAATACTTTATTTACCTAAAAATATGTGAAATAGATAAATCTCCAGTAATCGATAATTTTTCTCTAGGGCTAGAATTTGAAAAATTAAAAATCGTAAATTGGTGCTCTGTTTATCACAGTTGTGGTATTTTTATTAACAATTAGGAAATTAATTTATCATGCGTTAACATAGAAGTTTCTAGTTGTGGTGATGCTGATTTTATAATCCTGTCTTACACATCATACATTGTCAGATTTTTATAAATCTATTGATTCTAAACTCCTGTTTTAGTTAATCCTTTCTGTAGCCGAGTGAGAGGGTCTGTTATTTATTTTGGCTCTGTCATTCAAAATTAATTCAGAAACATTCATTATGTATAGTAGTAGTTTTTTTAATTAAGCGTAATTAATAAATAACGTATTTGCTTGCGCATTTAATTGATGAATCAATACAGCTGCATATACATATTACACTTATTGCATAGTATGCAACACCTAATAATTTCCCCTGACATTTAGCACCATTGATTTTTACAAAAAAATTTCCATATGCTAAGTCAATTTCACCAAGCACACACAAAAAAAATGACTATTCTATAATAAAACCTTTTTCAGATTTCCAAGCATTAAAATAAGATTCTGCCATATTAGACATAGAATTTGTGGTTTTATTTGTTCATCTTTTTCTGAAATAAGTTTTTAAAAAATGATATCACTGGTTGGTCACGACGATTAGAAGTTAAAAAAAAGCACAAGTGAATACTTGGCGCAAATAATCTTTTGAAAGTAATGTTATCTGTAAAGCCATATGTATTTACTCCATATGCAACATCAATACATATACAGACAGAACTAAATATTTTCACTATCCCACCTTGTGCTTCAGTCGTAATTATCAAAATAAAAACCCTTTTCTTTTAGAAATGAATATTCTTAGAAAACGATTCCTGTGTTTCATAATATAAAATGCGTAAATTTTCTTAATTTAGCATTTCATCTACCCACATAGTTACAGTTATTATTTTTGTGGGATATGGAGCAACAAAGGCTATTATACCACCTTACTCACATCTACACTGAACCCATCAACTTTATGTTTGACAGATTAAGATAGTAAATTGATTAATAGAGTAATGTATTTTTCTTAACATTAGTTCTTTCTGAAAAAGATGTGCATAAATATCTAACCTTTAAAATCTTCATAAAATGTGGAATTCGTAACATAAAGAGCCAAAATTTTATTTAAGTAATTAGAAAATAATTGTACGTTAAAATTTTTCTAACATCTAATGGGAGGCGTTAAAACAGAGTGCTTCAAGAAAAATGACTGTCGAAAAGGGAGCTATGAAAATAGGGATTGCAATATTGGACCAAAAGTTCAATACCGGTATTCAGTATTTTTTAAATCTCAATACCGGTATACCGGTTTTAATACCGGTAGTAGAAATTTTTGAAAAAGAAAGAAAACAGAGATGTTTCTTTGTTTTATTTGCCCTTTTACTAAAGAATGTAAATATATATCACAAAATCTTATAAACTATAACAGTGTAGGAGTGGAAAGGTCCATTAACACCTGCTAAAGGGGATGGGTAGTTTCCCCCCCGCCTTGGAATGTGGAATGTGAAGTTTCACCATTCGGTCTTTGGGTACGACGGAGTGAAGTCATGTCCGAGTGTTTGCTAACTGTATACTAACTGTTTTCCTTAAATGTTTTTCTTTAAAATGAACCTTAAAGATAGACCTTAGATGCCATGTTCTTAATTTGTTTCCGTGACTATTGATTAGAATCAAACATTAGTGGTGCAGCCGATAATGATCAATCCTTAGTGGCAAACCCCACAGGAAGAACGTTAGAAACTGAAATTTCGAGTTTTTTGGATTCCCGCGAAGAAATGAATCAGATAAGAGTTTTTGCTTGCAAACTCCCTGTAATGTAAGACGAGAGAAATTTATAAAATTATACTGTTCAGCATCCATTTTAGTAAGAGAGAATTTTGATTTTATTTTTGTATACGTCAGTGTGCGTTTTTTTTTTTTTTTTTTGCTCTGCATATCCATGCAGATGTAAATGTAAATTTTGAACGCCAGTTCAATTTTGAATTATTATATACATCAGTATATATTTTATTATTCTTGTTCCATATAAATGGAAAGTAAGTTTTAGAACATCAGTTCTATAAATTAAGGAAAGATTGTATGTTTTTTTTTCTTTATGATATTTATTTATTTTGTAATGTACAGTAATAAATTCACGTCAGTGAATAGCAAATGGGCGAATTGAAAAATTAGTGTTAAAGAATAATACGTATTTCATGTCAATGAAATTATTTGGTGTTTATGTACGCATAGTATTTTTTCGATTTATGTGAAAAAAAATATTATCAGTTTAAATTGGAGAAAAACTACCGAATATATTTTGTAGTGTTCTATTATTCCAGCCTGGAATAGTTTTAAGTTGTGCATATCAGTAATATTTTAGGTGATTATTGCATATGAGTAATATTTTAAGTGATTCTTGTGTATCAGTACTATTTCAAGTGATTCTTCTGTATCAGTAATATTTTAAGTGATTATTGTAATCAGTAATATATTAAGTTTTTATTTTTAGAGTATTTAAGTACACTTGGTATATTGTGAAATATATGACTATTATTTTGATTTCTTCCTAATTCATTGAGTATTGAGTTAGCATACCGGATGTTGTCTGTGTGTGTTTTAATGAAAGATATATGTGTGGTACTTAATTTTTGCAATTCCTTTTAGTGTTATTTTTCGTCCGATTATTGGTTAGTTTGAGTATATTTTAAGAGGAAAAAATTCTTCAAATGGCATTTTTGGGGAAAGCTAAAAAGCAAGATTTAGTCTTGTTGGCTGAGGAGTTAGGTCAGAAGGTATCAGATAAAATGACGAATATAGATTTAAAGAATATCATAATCGGTAGCAAAGAGTACGAAGAAGAGTTCGTTAGAGCTCAGTTATCTGTTATTTTAGAGGAACGCCTTGAAAGGGAAAGTAAGGAGAAAATCCAGCAACAACGCGAATTCGAGTTAGAGAAAATGCGCTTGGAAATCGAAAGATCGCGATTCGATTCTGAAAATTTAAGCCCGCTTAAAACAAGTGTGTTAGGGATTTAATTAAATCATTCCGAATTTCGACATAAGGTATAGAGATATTGTTCTTTTCCTTACCCTGTTTGAGAGACAAGCGAAACGTATTGGAGTAGAGAAAACGAATTGGGTATCGGCTCTTTTGGCACGCATGCCGCCCGATATTACTCAGTTAATAGCCAGAGAGTCAGAAGATAAATGACTACATAAAAGGAGTGTTATTAAAAAGGTTTAAGATGAGCCCAGAGACCTTCAGGCAAAAATTCATGAAACATCAGCGCATACCTGGTAGATCTTGGCGTGATTTTGTGTTCGAAACTACGAGTTACTTCGAAGAATGGCTCGATGGAATGGAAGTAAGGGATTTCAAATCATTGAAGGATTTAATAATAACTGATCAGCTCAAAAAACGCGTGCCGGGGGAGATAAGAGAGCATTTCGTGGATGAATGGGCCAAATTTTATGAACCATCTGTTCGGCGACGAAAATGTTCGGTCGAGTGTCAAGAAAACGAACCAACCTGAAATGTCCCTTAGCAATACGTCAAATTCACGATCTAATATTAAAAAAGAACATCCAATAATTAAAAATGATATTCTGAGTAAAAGGTATAAATTGCCTTTCAAACAAGAACCTAAACAGCCAACATTTAAACCTACTTGCTATTCGTGTGGAAGAGTTGGGTATACCTCGAGGGTGTGTCATGCTGAAAGTCATAAGAAAACCTCCCCTAATTGCCAGATCAATGCTGTGGAGACCAATGAACGTTTTCAAGAACAATCCTCTGCACTTTTAACGGCTATGGTTGCGATTCCTGTATTTTCCCCTACCAAGGAGGACGATTGCAAATAGCGATAAGGAGTTGAAAGAGGAATCAATTTCTGTTAAAAGTACTACACCTGAAAAGGTCTTGAATACTAATGATGCAATTGTAAAAAAATATACTTCTTCTGGAAGATTGGTTAAAGAACCGAAGAGACTTGATCTTTTGAATTATAACTGTTAAGGCCGTATCACACGCAGACTTATTTCAAGCAATTTTTCGTCCTACTGAGGAGTGAAGGGTTGCCGTAAACAAAACGACATGCTCTGACGTCAACCGCGCACTTTCACCACATTGAAATGTTACTCGCCGATTTTTCTCCTTCGGAAACAACCATATATTTTTTTATACCGCTCGGAGCTTTTATTGACAGTCAAGAACAGATATGGCGTCTGACGATCAAGTGATTCTTGCGCTTGGATTTGCTGCTATTTGTGACATTGAAATGAGTAAAGCAAAAAAAAGAAAAATTTGGCAGAGAAAGTGGCTGCAACGAAGAATACAATTAGGATGCTATACGAGAATTTAATGAAGGAATTAGCTCTCGAAGTAAGTATCTTTTTTCATTAAACTTTATGTACATGGGCGGCGCATGGATAAAAAAAGTGGGGGAGCCCAAACTTTCTACTTTATTTTGGTTATAAATTTCTTTTGTAGAAAAAATACTTTAAAGCTACAAAAAGTAAGGGGCACCCCTCCCCCACACACTTCCATGAGCCGTCACTGCATAGGTATAAATAGTCCTATGCATATGATCAGAATTTTTTAATAAACTATTGATTATTTTCATATGGTCTACATGAAAAATTTGGAGATATATTAATTAACCACCTTGGAACCATATTTGAACATTTTCCATACCTGAATATATTTTATGATAAGATGGTATTTATGAACATTTTTTATTTATATATGTACAATGACCTAATGAAATCTCTACATAAATATGAATAACATTAATTTTGAATTAGTACCTATATTTATTTATTTCATTAAGTTTTTCACATCCTCTCAGAGTCTTTTCATTTTTGTAAAAAAAAAATGTTATCTAACATTTTTCAGCTGATATTATGTATTGTAATTAAAGCTTTATGCTTAAAACATTATAGACAGTTGCTTTAAATAATATTTGAAAAATGAGGGGATGAGCTCACAGAGTCTTTCACTCCTCAAATTACAATCTGTTTTAGGTAAAATATATTTATGAAAGTTATGCATACATTAACAATTTGCATTGTTGAAAGTTAATTTTTCTATAAATCATTAAATATTTTATTATTTATAGGACAGTGAAAGTTATCGTAGATTTTTACGAATGGACGTTTCAACTTTTGAGGAGCTCGTAGCTCTTGTTTCTCCCAGTATCGAGAGAAAGAATACATCAATGAGGAAGGCAATTCCTGCTGCCGAGAGGATTGCGTTAACATTGAGATATCTTGCAACAGGTATTACAACATATTTAATTATGAATCAATGGTACCATTTTATTGAAAATTTACTTTTCTAGATCAATAAATTTATATTATTCAATTTCTTCAATGCATTAAAAATATTCTTTTATTCATATCAGGTGAAACGCAATCCTCTTTGAGTTATCAGTTCCGGATAGCCCAAAATACCATATCTGGTATAATACCAGCTGTTTGTGTGCAGCCATTTATCACCATTTAGGGTCAGAAATCCGAGTCCCTGAATCCGGAAATGAGTGGAAGATGGTCGCAGAAGAATTTTGGGCAAAGTGGAATTTTCCATTGTGCCTTGGTGCAATGGACGGAAAACACATACGAATAAAACCCCCCTCTCATTCAGGAGCAACATACAAAAACTACAAGGGATTTTTCAGCATCGTGCTGTTGGCCCTTGTAGATGCCAATTTAAAATTTTTGTATGTTGATGTTGGCACTAATGGACGAGCTAGTGATGGAGGCGTATGGGGGAAATCTAAATTGAGGCAAGCCATTACAAATGGTGATATCAATATTCCTGAAGCAGCCGCGTTACCAGGATCGGCATCTAAATTGCCATTTGTCATTGTGGCTGATGATGCCTTTCCGTTGATGCCAAATATCATGAAACCCTATCCGGGTAGTAATTTAAGTAAGGAATGCTTAGTTTTTAACTACAGACTTTCCCGTGCTCGGAGGGTTTCAGAAAATGCATTTGGCATTTTAGCTGCTCGCTTCAGGGTATTCGGCACCACCATTTTGACGTCTGTGCCAAATACTAAATTAATTGTGTTAGCTGCCTGTTCCCTTCACAATTTTTTGACTAACAGGTCAAAAATATATATATCCCTGAAGACTGTGCAGACAGAGAGGATATTTTGAATGGAGTTTTAATTGAAGGGAACTGGCGGCAAAAAACACAAATCAATTTATTTCCTGCCAAAGGATCTCTAGCAGGGGATCCAATTATGCAAAAGATGTCAGGGACAGATTTTGTAATTTTTTAACTCTGAATGTGCTGTACCCTGGCAAGATAATAATTATACATTGCATTAATATTTTTTTTTAATAAATTTATTATAATATATTAATGCAATGTATAATTATTTATCTTTTATTTAACTGTAATGAAGAGAAATACTTGAATTTTATGTTTTTCTTATTATGTTTAAAAATACATAAGTACAATTTTTATTTTTGGGAATAAAAAAAAAAAAGTTATATTTTATGCTGTTTATTTTTGTGAAGAAATATCTTTAAATGATGCAAAATTAATGTATAATAAAACTTTAAATCTATATTATTGACTTTTTTTTTTTTTATTCTACATGCATTATAGCAGGAATCAAATTGTTTCAAAAATATTGCACTGTGTGGCATGCTGAATCATATTGGTAGATTGGTTTGGCACACCAAAGCTAAAATGTTCCCACTCCGGTTATATATATATATATATAAATACCACCACCCTCCATTTAATTTTTCCATTAAAAAAGATATTCTGTTGAGTTATCACTGTCAAAAAGGAACTATTAATAAACATTTTGTATTGAACAATTTACAGTAATATGCATTGCCTTTTTTATTGTCATCAAAACAAAACTTGCATTTTAAAATATAACTTTTGTAATATAACGTAAGTCAATAAAAATGAAGTTAAAACAATATACAACTTTACTTTTTATTTGGTACTAACAAACAGCAAAATATTTTATATATGTAATAACTTACACTGATCTCTGCTCATAATTCGAATCTCCTTTATTATTAACATCTAATTCATAAATCCTATTTTGAAACACGGGTCTCAATCTTTTTTGTTGGTATATTTATTACTGATTATTTAGACCAAGGGAGACCAACCTTTTTGGTAAGAATACCGCTATCTGATAATGAATCATTATGTGTGCCACTTCATACTTATACAACAAACAAAAAGATGTAAAGAGTTTATAAGTTACTTATATATTGACTAATGGGATTTTCACGCAAATAGCATATTTCTTAGGCCAAATCTGAGTAGGGAAAACATAATAAATACTTGAGTTTTATTGAAAATAAACTTTTTAGAGATAATATAAAGTCAATACTTTCTTAATGTGGCTTTTGAATTTGTAATTTTTTTTAACAAATCATTCTATATTAAGATTAGTTCTGCAAGAAGTTAACAAAAAATTAAATGGTTATAGGTGTATATTAGTTTATTTTTAACTATACTGATTTATATAATGTTTGTATTAGAAAATACTTGTTCACAAAAAAATGTTGATCCAAAACTACAATAATATCTGACTGGCAAATTGTGCGGATAACAATAAGTGTTTTGTAGAGAAATTAAAAGAGGATTTATGAAAAGATAAGCATTTTCATGCACCTTACTAACCACGTTTTAATATCCTCTTTGCCTAGACATGTGACAATTTTTTTTATACATTTTTCCAAAATTTATATAAAAACCTGTACATAAAAACTGTTATTTGAATACTTTCCACTCCTTTTCTTCGCCAACGTGTAAAACGCACAAGTATTTTTGTGTTGTTCAGATATGTTTGAGTGTCACCATGAATATAAAAGCTGGATGTAAATTAAGATGTTTCTTTGAAAAAATTCTCATCTCTACAAGAACTGAGATAATGAACTACATAAAATAAACACAATTATGTATATAAATAAAATTCATTTTTAAAATTAAGTCGATTAAAATCATCGTAGCTTATATAAAATAATTTTGTAAAAGAAAAACATTGCTAAAATGGTAAGAAATATATTTTATTCTAGACACTCAAAGAGTGTAGCGCAGAGCTTTCGACGTGCTGCTACCTGCTGCTTTGGGCAGGGCAAATTATCAAGCTCGGAGGCTATGAAAGCAGCAAAAGTCTAATTGACTGTTTTTTTGCCCACAGCCCCCAAGCATTTTTCCATACATTTTCCATAAAATGCTTCTTGACTGCTCTCAACTTTTTTTTTGGCTCGAGGTGTTGAGGTGGTCAAGGGAGGTGTTGAGGTGGTCAAGGGAGGTGTTGAGGTAAACACCCTTACCCTTTGTGGCAGCTCACTTTCAGATGGGGCTCTGTTTGGAATGGGAGGCAGTTCCACATCATTCTCAAACAAGTCCTCATCGCTGACATTCAATGAAGTCTGTAATAAATACATGAAAGAATTAAAAGTAGTATACATTTGAAAAGAAATATATAACTTCAGGGGTAAAAATACGTACTGCATTAACTTCCAGCTCCATATTGTCTAAATTTGAGATACTATCAAGTGGTTGGATAGTATCATCAAGGAACTGGAGGCGAGCGAAGTGTTCCCACTTGGGAACCAAATCTATTGCACCTGTTCCACTCCTAAAAGAGGACAGTTTCTGCTTTTCGTTGCGGTAGTAGGTGCGGAGATTCTTGAACTTCGCAATGCATACTTCTGAAAATAATAAGAATTTTAATTGAATTAGTAAATAATTGAATTTTCTGTTGTTTACTATCCTGGGTTCTAAATACAATACTTTTTGTCTTTACATACAGTACCTAGCATATGTTAATCTACTTTAATTATTATTTTAAGGCATATTTTTTTAAATGTGAAGAATGGGGTTCCCCGAAAACACCTTATAGGTATGAGGGTTCCATGAATCAAAAAAGATTGAATATCACTGATTGAACATAGCTTTATTCAGGTAACTGTAATTTCCTGTTTAAATTTTAGAGCTGGTCGAAAAGAATGAATTATTTAATTATTGCTGTATAACTCTTTAAGAAAAAAGCCTCATAACTAAAATAACTAAGCCACCAAGTAAATATTCCAGAAGTAAACAAGAAATACACAAATCAATGGATAATTTCTGAAAATTTAAAACAATTTAAGTTCCATTTTGTTTTTCAACGAGAAATCCCGTGGCGTAAAAGTAAGGTGATAAATCATCAAAATTTCAACCCAAATTAAAATTTTAATAGTTTTTCTGCATACTTGATGAACTCTTTCATCATAATATCTCATTGTTACATAAGTGAAAAAAGAGTTTTGAATGTAATATTCCTTCCTGGTGCAACAAATTGCCCAATTTTGTAACACAATGGATACAGAAAAGGTAACTTGGACATTAGAAAGCTGTACTGAATTTTTTGACAAACAATACTTTTTGTTATATATTTTTATTATTAATTGTATATGGTAAATTTATTAATTGCTGTTTTAAAGTACTATTATGTAATGTAACTTTGGAAAATTTATAAATACATACACACACAAACATATATAGGTATATATTCCAAACATTTTACTCCAACATTACTAATACATCTAGCGAAGATGATTAAAATGAAACACTTCGCAAATACTGCTGAAGATAATTCAAATTAATAACAAATAAAAATAAATAAGTCTGTATTACTGACTCGCAAACTTTTCAATACATAGGCTGTTGCTGTAGCATTGTTGTCTACGCCAAACTGACTTTGGCGATAATTTGGCGAAATTTTATCAAAACAATCAGATCCACTCACAGAACAAAAGTACATATTATTTCTTAAATACAACAAGAAATAGACGTTACACTAATTGTTTGACAAGAAAGTAAAAAGAAAAAAGGTATTGTTAAAAATATTTCAACTTACCTGGCGTGAAGAAAGCTTCCAGTGCCGGCCACCTCTCGCTCATCCTCATGGCGATCTGCTGAAATCCAATTTTTTTTTAAGCCTTTTTGTAAAATGAGGATGCCTCGGATTCCATAGATATGGGAGCTTTTCAATCTCATCGATTAAAAAGCTCTCCATTATCCCATTCCACTTCATCAGAAACATAGACGATGAGCAAACGCGTGATGAAGTCGAGGCAGCCATCTTGTCTTCGTTTAGTAGACGAAGAATCCTATTGGCTGGAATTACAAGCAATTTTTTATTCCGGGCAATTTCTTCAGCTCACTAGCAAGAAATTGCTCTAAAGCGGTTGCTATGGCAACTGAGTAAAAATTGCTCGAATTGGACCAAAAATTGCTTGAAATGTATACGTGTGATACGGCTTTTATAGGTTTGAGAATCTCCCCAAGTCTCAAAGGGGTGAGTATGTTGTGAATAAAAATGATTTGTGTGAATGAGTGGCTGCATGGCGCACGTTTTTGTAACTGTGAAGAGGTTGTGTGACGTCATTATGTTCTGTATATAAAAGGGTGAAGCAATCACGTGCTCACTCTCACTCGGTAGTTCTGAATAAACTAAGTTACTTTAATTGACTGGCTCGAGTCTGAATTTCTTCCTCCAACGCCGAGCATCGGGTGGATGCAGCTCGCAGAATTTTATAATTGAAATTGTTCTTTACATGAGGGGAGCGAAAAGACACAGCCACGCACTCTCATTGGTCAAATCAAGTAGCGCGGGGTTACGTCACATTTTCCTACACACATCCGTTCCTTTTCACGAAATCACTCCCAACAAATATCCAGCAACGGAGAGGAAAGATGTCAATAAATTAAAATAGGCGGGGAATTGTCAGAGCAGCAATATAGATATAGATTACAGCTGGTAGGTAACATGTGGAGTGCAACATTTCGTTTCTGATGCTATAAAACAGTGATCCGCAACCCCGGGTCGAGAATCAATGGTGCCGAGCCGCCAAATGAACATTAAACTATTGCCATTTCATTTAAAGTGGTGCATTTCTCTCGGATTTATGCAACTTTCCATCGAAATCACATTACATTCCAAGTTAAATCACTTTTTTTCATATTTGGTGTAACTGTATTTAATTCTGAAGGCATATTTAAATATAACTAAATTAAAATTGTTAAATCAAAACAATCTAAAATATTAACAATTATGTCCCTTTAATGGAGCACCAATTTCGTTCATAAATGGCACTAGTATCAGAAATTTTTAACTCACACAATTAGAAATATTCAAATTTATTGTTTCCATGTGTTGTTTGAAAATTCGTGATCATTTAAACGTGTTTCTTAATTGATACTATAGTTAGCGTAAATTTTGTATTCGGTCATTGTCGTCGATTTGTGTAAAGAACAAAACATTTAAAAGCTCATTTCCACAAACTCTTGCAGAATGGAGAAAAATTATCAGTTTTTCGGTTTTATGTATCGGCATATATTTCTAGGGAAGTGTTAGAATACTGTATGATCCAGGAGAGTATTTGTTAAGTATTTTGTGTTATTTTTGGATTTGGCCTTTCATTTTTGGAAAACTGCAGAGAAATAATTCTTTCTCCGGGATTGCGATATCCCTTTTTGCAAATAAATTCAAGCTAATATAGAAAAAGAACACGAATTTTCAGTCTTTATGGAGCTATTGCGCAAGGAGTAAAAAGAAAACGAAAATATTCCAGACTTAAGAGAAAGTAGAATAGCTTCATTATTTTAAACATACAATAATTTATAAATAAGATTATTCTTTGTTAGCGATTGATTTCAGTACAGATAAAATTAGGAATATAAATAAATGCTTGAAAGAAGTGTCACAACAAAAAGTTATTGACCCTTTATCTACCAACGGTACTTATAAGTACCACTCTCACTTTAAAATTACCTACATAGAATTACCATTTTTATGAATACTCTGATGATACCTAGCAGGAATATTCTTTAAATCGACTCTTGCAAAATGTATGTCAGCTCCGGTTCTAAGGTGAGTATTTTAACGGAGAAGGCGAATAGTTTTATAGCAGAAATTGCGGTTTCAGCGGATTGCGAAAATTGTCATTTTTGTTCCGAAAAAATAGTTATGTCAAAAGGCAAGTGTCTCATTTTTTGTATGTTAATGAAGACCTTAGAAAACGATCTGATTATTTATTTTTAGTGAACAGTGTATATAATTAATTTTACAGTTGATTATCTTTAATTAATTAATTAGTTCTATCGGATTAAATTCCTCAAAGTTGATTATTTGATTTATTAGTATCCCTTAATTTTTAATGTAGTGAATCAAAAAATAATATTGCATGAAAAATAAACTATAGTAAATCATAACGTGTTAGATAAAAAGTTAAAACCCATCGATCAAGTGTCACCAAGAATTCCAAACACTCGAACAAAGAAAGGATAATCAACTCTCTTAAAAGTGCAATATTCTTTTTCATTAAGAATTTTGAATGTAAATTATAATTCCAACGAGATGCACTTCAAATCATGAATTATAGTTGTAGAATGTACATATACCTGCATACTGCACGTACATATAGTGCCCTCTAGCAGAAGAGTGGTGCAACATTTCGTTTCCAGGAAAATGGATTTGAAGAAAATAATCACAGCCACAATGAACAGCACCTGCGTCTAATTTCAGCATGGTTGGATAAATTTGACAAGCTCGTTTGTCTTAACTTAAATCCAGTTTCTAGTCGAGGATATATAGTCTTTCATTTTTCAATTCAATTACTATGTCGAGGGTACATTGCAGCTTTTTACGAATATTATCTAAAATAAAGCACCCGTTTTGTACATTAAGGGCACCTTTGCAAGGAGTTTTGAAGATACACCCCTAGAAATATCCAGTTCGTTAGATTAACATCACAGGGATTTGGATCAGAGAGCATTGAAAATATCCAAATATTTTTTATTCCAATATATATTAGAAGAAAAATTTGAAAAGAGTTGTGAAAGCCATTAGGAACATAAATATTCATAGTGTAGTTAGTATTAAGTTTATATTTCATCATCCTCTTTCCGACTGATGTAGAGATCACAGTATTCCATACTCAAATCCACAAATTCTTGCCAAATGAGAAAAATTATGATTTATTCAAATTTATATTTTGTTCCTATCTCTAGGCTAGTGTTAGAATATTATATAATCCAAAAGAGCTTTTAGTTCAATATTTAGATTCATTTATGATCGAAATTTAATTATTTGATTTGTCCTGTCATCTTCCGAACTCTGAACAGAGATAAATGTTTCTCCAGGATTACAGTGTTTCTTTTCTTTTTTTTTATTTTTTTTTTTGAATATATTGATACCAATGTAGAAAAAGAGAATACGTACTTTACCTATTTTTGAAGTCAAAGTACACGTAGTAAAAAGCAAATAAAAAATATTCAGCACTAAAAAAAACAATTATATTATTTATCACTTTTTTAAAAACAGATAGTTATATATAAATTATAATTCTTCATACTTTCAATGTAGTTCCATCATACGTATTCTTACGGACATTAAATAACCAAGTCCGATCTGACTTGGCGAAAGAACTAGCTAAGAGAATATAGTTGTCGAAGTAAAGTCATGCTAATGACGGAAATTGATATTGGGACATGTGCAATCGAAGACATATTCAAGTAAGATTCTATTCTACACAGTAACTCTTCCATAAAATGTTAACAAAATTAAAATATGCCATTATTATGTAATTATTTTACATTTTTTTTTTTTTATATAAAACAGTAATTTAAATTACTATCGATAATGTATTTTTTCTGCGTTTGTAGTTATGGTATATACAATTAAAAATAAACGAAAAATCCTTCAATGAGAGGAGGAAACTTAAGATGTTTTCCACTATATTACAGACAAAAGTTTTTAAAAAATCAGCAAGTTCTGCTTAAAGTATTTTCTCTCATTTGTTGACGCATATCACATATTGTTCAGTTCCCGACAATAGGATATATTAAATGTGCAAAAAGATGAGGATTCGTATTTCACCTATTGTTGACTTGAAAAGTGTAGTCGGGATGGGGAAATATAGTGCAGTGGGGAGAGGGTAAGAAACAACTCTGAAATTGATATTAATTAAAAACCTTAAAACGCATAATTAATTCCTAGTTTCGCCCACCCCCTTGGCGACGAATTTTTTGATCCGCGCCAAAATGGCGCCAAAGCGCGATTTTCAAACGCGTACCGACGACGTTCAAAGAACGGAAAATGTCGATAACTATAAAAAAATAAAAACAACTGAAATTGAACAGTTCAGCGAAGCAAACTAAAATGGAAAAAAATGGATAAAACTTACGTGCTTACGAAGGAACGTCTTTCTCCATGGGAGGGTACAATGTGGTGATCGCACGGAGAAATTCTCAATCATCAATTTCAACAATTTTTCCTTCACCACCGAGTGGTTCACTTTCTTTCAAAACCGCAGCCATGCAGACCTCTCGGCAAAACATGTACCAATCAACAACGGTATTTTTATTCACTCTCACATCTTTCACAGCAAACTCATTCATTGACTTTCCAAAAAAATGACGCGTTAAAATTAAAATGTCACACACACTTAAATGACTCTTAGAGAACCACGTACCTTTTCTTATACTCTTGCATACATCATGCGGATTCTCTCCTCCTTTCGTACGGCATCTCCATTCATACCCATCAATCGTTCCCTTCCTTTCTCTCATAACCATGTTTTTTCCACATTTAGGACATTCATACCTGCTAGAAATTAAATTTTCACGCATACACCATTCAAGCAAATTCCTTTGTCCCCCTTTCTTCCAAAACAGCAAAAAAAAAAAGAAATAGTTAGATGTTCCATTCGGCTACTCATTCTGAAAAACCGGTACTCACACAAATTCTAAAAAGATCGTTCGAACCAGATCGTTCAACCGTGAAAAAGAAGGAAATGGTTAAATTTTTCTGTATATATATTGGTTTTAGGGTTGCCATAATTAAAATTTTGAACCTATTGGTCAACGGAATTTTAATGAAAAGGGTAGATAGCTTGGCGAACTTATCGCCCTGCTTGGCGACAAAAAAAGTTCAAAAACCGGGGGTGGGTTAAAATAGGAGCCAACCGAGTACTAAGTTAAAATTGAGTATTATACGAGAAAAATGTTCTGATATAGTATTGTGTAAGAAAGTAAATGGTGCCATGAAAACGAGTTCCGTGAAATTTATCTCCCCTTCACACCTATGAAGAGTGAACAAAGACGGTTTGTGTTGCTCCGGAAAATCTTCCAGCCCTGGCAGTGGAAACGGAGGAAAAAGAGAAATCGTTTTGAACAGACGTCCAGAACTCTACAGAGGAAAATATCGATGCGTTCAACTAAAGATCAACTTGTTAAAAAAGACGTTCTTATGCCTGTGAAACACAATGTTTTCCTGTGGAACCTTCCGGATGTCGAAGAGATGCCTTCACATGATGGAGAAACTGTTCAGTTCAGCAGAATTATGATATTTTAAACCTTTGTGTATTTGTCGTATAGTCCTTGTCTGTTCCGTCTTTTTTTTTTTTTTGTATGTTTCAGATTCTCCTCTGGTCTCGATGAAAAAGGAAAAAAGGAAGACGTACCGCTGCGGACAGCGTACAGTCAGGCTGGCTGTTGTGGCATGCAGCCAAAAGCAAAGCCGGGCAGTCTTCGCGCGCAGGCGCAGCTAAGTGAAACAAAAACTGAAACTAATGAGAACTGAAACCTGTGAACTTTTAAGAGAGAAACAGCGGAGAGAACGAGAGAGGTGCGCGAGCAGGCGTTACCTTCTGCATATCATCGTCAAACTTATCTGTTAAAATAGCTACTTTTTTAATTAATTTTTGTTTAAATTTTAAAATAAAATAGAAGAAAGACAAACGTCTTGGACCCCTTGTTGTTCTCCCTATATATATATATATATATATATATATATATATATATATATATATATTATTGATTGAATTACAGGTGGACCTGTATATCATGAACTACTATCTTACGAACTTTTACCTGGAACTAGTTTATAGAGTATATATTATTGAGAAAAATGAATTGCTGTACAGAATTTTCTACTTTAAGAACTTTTTTAGGATTTGTGGCGACTTTTTTAGATAAAAAAAAGTCCGACTATATATTAAAATTTTTAAAAGTAGTAATTATAAAATATTGAAAATTAAAATGGCTTTTTATTTTTAAATATATACGTAATCAAAATTTGTATAGAGTTAAAAATTTTGGAATTTGAACAACATTAAATAATTAAGAGCCATTTATGTATAATTAAGAAATATTTTATAGTTTTTGAATTTGATTTAGTTTTTAGTCTACATATATGTAATATTGATAATTATCATTTCTTTTTTTCAAAAAGGATAAAAAAGAACATTGGATGATGACAATTATTCTCACTTTTTTAGAAAGAAACTCATTTTTAGGGAAAAACTAGTATAATACAAATAAAAATTCACCCGTATTGTCTTACTATGTACTGTAATGTGTACAAGTTGTCTTTTTTGAAGAAGATTGCTACTAGAGTAAGGCCAAGGCCATATAGCTTTGGTTGGACCCTCATGCGAGGGGAGCGAAAATAGGCGTTGTCTTTTGGGCATGCGGACTGTAACACAGTCCTCAATCCCATGTCTTGATAGAACTTGGATGTGGGACTTGACGAAAGTGGGGTTTTTCATTCTGCTGAGTGGCGGCGATTGAGGGGAGCGAAAAGACACAGCCACGCACTCTCATTGGCCAAATCAAGTAGCGCGCGGTCACGTCACATTTTGCTACACACATCCGTCCCTTTTCACGAAATCACTCCCAACAAATATCCAGCAACCGAGAGAAAAGATGTCAATAAATAAAAATAGGCGGGGAATTGTCAGAGCAGCAATATAGATAGACTTTAGCTGGTAGGTAACATGTGGAGTGCAACATTTCGTTTCTGATGCTATAAAACAGTGATCCGCAACCCCCGGTCGAGAATCAATGGTGCCGAGCCGCCAAATGAACATTAAACTATTGCCATTTTATTTAAAGTGGTGCATTTCTCTCGGATTTATGCAACTTTCCATCGAAATCACATTACATTCCAAGTTAAATCACTTTTTTTCATATTTGGTGTAACTGTATTTAATTCTGAAGGCATATTTAAATATAACTAAATTAAAATTGTTAAATCAAAACAATCTAAAATATAAACAATTATGTCCCTTTAATGGAGCACCAATTTCGTACATAAATGGCACTAGTGTCAGAAATTTTTAACTCACACAATTAGAAATATTCAAATTTATTGTTTCCATGTGTTGTTTGAAAATTCGTGATCATTTTAAAGTGTTTCTTAATTGATACTATAGTTAGCGTAAATTTTGTATTCGGTCATTGTCGTCGATTTGTGTAAAGAACAAAACATTTAAAAGCTCATTTCCACAAACTCTTGCAGAATGGAGAAAAATTATCAGTTTTTCGGTTTTATGTATCGGCATATATTTCTAGGGAAGTGTTAGAATACTGTATGATCCAGGAGAGTATTTGTTAAGTATTTTGTGTTATTTTTGGATTTGGCCTTTCATTTTTGGAAAACTGCAGAGAAATAATTCTTTCTCCGGGATTGCGATATCCCTTTTTGCCAATAAATTCAAGCTAATATAGAAATAGAATACGAATTTTCAGTCTTTATGGAGCTATTGCGCAAGGAGTAAAAAGAAAACGAAAATATTCCAGACTTAAGAAAAAGTAGAATAGCTTCATTATTTTAAACTTACAATAATTTATAAATAAGATTATTCTTTGTTAGCGATTGATTTCAGTACAGATAAAATTAGGAATATAAATAAATGCTTGAAAGAAGTGTCACAACAAAAAGTTATTGACCCTTTATCTACCAACGGTACTTATAAGTACCACTCTCACTTTAAAATTACCTACATAGAATTACCATTTTTACGAATACTCTGATGATACCTAGCAGGAATATTCTTTAAATCGACTCTTGCAAAATGTATGTCAGCTCCGGTTCTAAGGTGAGTATTTTAACGGAGAAGGCGAATAGTTTTATAGCAGAAATTGCGGTTTCAGCGGATTGCGAAAATTGTCATTTTTGTTCCGAAAAAATAGTTATGTCAAAAGGCAAGTGTCTCATTTTTTGTATGTTAATGAAGACCTTAGAAAACGATCTGATTATTTATTTTTAGTGAACAGTGTATATAATTAATTTTACAGTTGATTATCTTTAATTAATTAATTAGTTCTATCGGATTAAATTCCTCAAAGTTGATTATTTGATTTATTAATATCCCTTAATTTTTAATGTAGTGATTCAAAAAATAATATTGCATGAAAAAAACTATAGTAAATCATAACGTGTTAGATAAAAGGTTAAAACCCATCGATCAAGTGTCACCAAGAATTCCAAACACTCGAACAAAGAAAGGATAATTCAACTCTCTTAAAAGTGCAATATTCTTTTTCATTAAGAATATTGAATGTAAATTATAATTCCAACGAGATGCACTTCAAATCATGAATTATAGTTTTAGAATGTACATATACCTGCTTACTGCACGTACATATAGTGCCCTCTAGCGGAAGAGTGGTGCAACATTTCGTTTCCAGGAGAATAGATTTGAAGAAAATAATCACAGCCACAATGAACAGCACCTGCGTCTAATTTCGGCATAATTGGATAAATTTGACAAGCTCGTTTGTCTTAACTTAAATCCAGTTTCTAGTCGAGGATATATATAGTCTTTCATTTTTCAATTCAATTACTATGTCGAGGGTACATTGCAGCTTTTTACGAATATTATCTAAAATAAAGCACCCGTTTTGTACATTAAGGGCACCTTTGCAAGGAGTTTTGAAGATACACCCCTAGAAATATCCAGTTCGTTAGATTAACATCACAGGGATTTGGATCAGAGAGCATTGAAAATATCCAAATATTTTTTATTCCAATATATATTAGAAGAAAAATTTGAAAAGAGTTGTGAAAGCCATTAGGAACATAAATATTCATAGTGTAGTTAGTATTAAGTTTATATTTCATCATCCTCTTTCCGACTGATGTAGAGATCACAGTATTCCATACTCAAATCCACAAATTCTTGCCAAATGAGAAAAAATTATGATTTATTCAAATTTATATTATGTTCATATCTCTAGGCTAGTGTTAGAATATTATATAATCCAAAAGAGCTTTTAGTTCAATATTTAGATTCATTTATGTGATCGAAATTTAATTATTTGATTTGTCCTTTCATCTTTCGAACTCTGAACAGAGATAATTGTTTCTTCAGGATTACAGTGTTTCTTTTCTTTTGTTTTTTGTGAATATATTGATACCAATATAGAAAAAGAATACGTAATTTACGTATTTTTGAAGTCAAAGTACACGTAGTAAAAAGCAAATAAAAAATACTCAGCAGTAAAAAAAAACATTATATAATATACCACTATTTTAAACACAGATTTTGGTATATAAATTATAATTCTTCCAACTTTGAATGTGGTACCATTTCTAGACGAACAAATTAAATAACCAAGTTCTATCTGACTTGGCGAAAGAACTAGTTAAGAGAACATAGGTGTAGATGTAAAATCATGCTAATGACGGAATTTGATCTTGGGACATGTGCAATCGAAGACATATTCAAGTAAGATTCTAATCTACACAGTAACTCTTCCACGAAATGTTAACAAAATTAAAATATGCCATTATTATGTAATTTTTTTACATTTTTTTTTATCTAAAACAGTAATTTAAATTTCTATAGATAATGTATTTTTTCTGCGTTTGTAGTTATGATATACACAATTAAAAATAAACGAAAAATCCTTCAATGAGAGGAGAAAACTTAAGATGTTTTCCACTATATTACAGACAAAAGTTTTAAAAAAATGAGCAAGTTCTGCTTAAAGTATTTTCATTTGTTGACGCATATCACATATTGTTCAGTTCCCGACAATAGGATAAATTAAATGTGCAAAAAGATGGGGATTCGTATTTCACCTGTTGTTGACTTAAAAAGTGTAGTCGGGATGGGAAAAAATAGTGCAGTGGGGAGAGGGTAAGAAACACACAAATCTGAACTTGATATTAATTAAAAACCTTAAAACGCATAATTAGTACCATTTCTCACCGCCAGGGGGAAATTCCGAACTTCTTTTTATTTCAGACGTTTTTAAAAGGGAATCTAGTTTTTTTCATAAAACTCACACAAAAAATAATTAGAGATTCGTAAAGATCAATTATTTCGCCACGATATGCTATAATTTATTTTACAAAATATAATTTAGTATTTTTTTTTTTAAAATGAGTACGAATTCTAAGTTGTTCCGCTCGCACTTTCTTTTGCGTTAATGAAAAAAATATTTTACACTAAAGAAGTTCATGCTTTTCTCTTTTAGAATCAGTAATTTAAAAAATTTAATGTCAAAAACTTTTTTTTTACGATTTTTCAAAAAATACTCAAAATTTTTTATTTAAGTACTTAATAACTTCTTTATTTATAAAAAAAAAATTACGAAACTTTTTTTCTGCGTGTAGAATTTTATACGTAATCTGTACAATGATTGATAAAATATCTTAAAAATTACGGTTTAAAAAAAATGTGTTTTTCAATTTTTTCCCTTTTGCGATAAATATGTAAACATTAACTTTTTTTAAAGTTTTTTGTTTTAAAATTACCGCTGTTTTCAATCGATATATGAAGTTTGAAAGCTTTAACTTAAAAATGAAGCCCGAAAAAAATTAAAACTTTAAAAGAAAAATCAATGTTACCTTAGCTCTGATTTGGGCGGCGAAAACCTGTTTGGCGCAACTCAGCCCTCTACGTTTGATGAAACGTTACTCTAGAAAAGAACATTGAAATAAATATTGAAAAACACCAGATTTGGCGAAATTGAATTTCAAAAACTTTTTTTTTTTTACAATTTTTGAAAAAATACTTCCTATTTTTCTCCTTTTTGCGAGAAATATTTAAGCACTATTTTTGTTGCATTTTTTGAAGTTTAAAATTAAATAAAATTTCATAATGTTTTTATCAGATCGGGTTTTTTTAATGTTTTTTTCAGTACATGTATATAAATATATATATCTAGGCTTTCCCCCATACTGTTTTTTTCCCTCTCTAACTTATATATATTTATATGTTTATTCAAACATTCAGAAAAAAGCAATCGTTTCAATAGCTATCTGTAAATTTTTCGTTTATTTATTACTTATAGAAATTTGATTTTAATAAATATGTATATGTTTTCTTAAAAGGATTATTTCATTACGAAAAGAATTCTTTGTTAATTAAAAAGTATATCGTCTATTATTTTGGATCAAAATACATTTTAGAAACATTTTTACGCTAACTATATGTAACGATTGATTGATTCATGAAAATCTGAAATGTATTTTATTATTTTAGATTCTTAGAAACTAACTATTATTAAAAAATGATGTACGTTTTTTGTTTTACTCTTAGCATCAGAATCGTTTTCATTTTATTGCTTCATATTAATAATTTTTTAATTCTAACGCAATGTTTTTTTTATAAGTCATACATCGAAATTTGATGCTATATCTTATCTGTGAGGAGAGAAAGATAGAACAATATATTTACACTAAAAAACCAGTTCGGGCTATAGAGAGGGGAAAGAAACCTGTCTTAAATCAAAAATAAGTGGATTGGAACAAATTTCCAAAAAGGGATATTTTTTGACACAAATTTAGAAATCACTCACATTGTGCGCGTACAAACACACACACAGAAATGCTGGTATCTCTGGCTAAGCGGTGGAGGGGGAGTCATTTTTAAATGAGTATTAAAAGTTCTGATTTTGTGAAAGAATGGGAAAATTTATAAATGTAGAGATACCCCGAGCAACGCCGGGCCATGCAGCTAGTCTTTTATCCATAAAGTTCAAAAAAAGTTTCAAAAATGTTTACCTGTAACTAATGTAATAACTTTCTCCTTTTTCTGTGCAGTAAATTTTTTTTGTTATAAAAGTTAAATTTTTGGTGAAATTGTCGAATCCGGCAGTTCTCCGCCAAATTTTTAAAAATCGCCAATTTGGCGTGTTTTTGCGTGTTGTGTTTCAGAGTTGCAACCCTACCACAACACGCAACACCGGAGCGCGAAATTGAAGATGACGGAAGGAAAATCATTAAAAAATAGCATTTTAAAGTTTAGAAACTGAAAATCGCTGCAAAAATCAGGCATTTAAAAATGGAAATTATTTCACTTAAACGTTGAAAAATGCTGCTTTTTCCGACATTTATGATGACGATGAGTTGCCTACTGAAATTATACCAGTGTGCTACTGCATTTTTCTGAGAGCACCTTCCAAAACATTTTTATTTTTGCATCACTAACAAAACGGTGCAAGCGAATCCATATTACTCAATTCAAACCAAAACCCTTTCTTTACACTTCTAAACACATGATGGGTATCCTCTTTCACACTGTACTGAATTTTGCAGCACCATTCAAAAACCATCATTCACTTTCTTACCCATTCTTTCTCTCAATTCCATACTTTTCCCACATTTTGGACATACATAGGATGATCCAATCAAACCATCTTTCACACACATGCACCATTCTAAAACAGCTTTCTTTCCAAGCACAGGCAACATGGCAAAAAAACCTTTAACAATAGTAATCGTAATTTTTCATGCATTCATTCAAATTAATCCTAACAGCATCACTGGACATAATGGCAATCTTTTGAAATTTATGTAGAGAAAGAAATAAAAATATTTCCTGCAAAAAGGAATTCCCAAAACGAAGACGAACAGCTGACCCAACAGGAGCAAAAGAAATAACCGTTTCCTGTGTAACGGATTTTTTAAAGAAAAAAAAAAGCTTTCTGCTCATGCGCGAGAAAGACCGTTGAAGAATTAAACTGTTAAGATAAAAAAAAAAACGAATTACGAATGCGCTAACTTGCCGCGATATCGTTAAAACTGTTAAAATTAAAGAAATCTGCGCATGCGCTCAATTTCGCCTAAAAAGCGACTTCACTGGAAAACGAAATTAGAAGGGTTACCAGATGTGGCGCATTTATCGATTTGGCGAGAAAACACTTGGCGCGATAAGTGCCCGATTCGACAACTCAACCAAATTTTTTACCTGATTTTGCAGCTATGGGCAAGTTGTATGGTAAAGATTAATATGGGAGGCGGTGCCATCATTAATACCTTCTTTTTCCGGTTAAAGCAAAATCCCCAAGGTATTTTGGAAAAGATACAGAAATAAATAATATAAAATCCTGAACTTATTCCATTTTATCCATAGACTTCAAAAAAAGTTTCAAAAACTCAGTTATGAATTTCGGTATTTTTTCATAGATTAAAAGTTTGGAGCTATTCGGTTTCGCCTCTGATGTTTACAAAGTAGAAACTTGTGGGTCCTATAGGTACAGTTGTAGCTAAATTGATACATTTTACTATTTGGAACACTTAATAGCACAAAGTTAGAAATGCTTTTCTTTGTAAGCCTTGTAGTTGATTTGCCTAAGTAGTTTAAAGTTGTTGCATTTATATAACCATTGAAAGAAAACATTACTTTGCGCAAGCAGTGGCTTATCAAGACTGGTAGAGACTCTTAGCGGTAGAAAGTTTGAGGGACAAGCTGACTAGAAATAAAACTAACAAAATAATTCTTGTAAAAGAAAAAAAAAAACAGTACACAAACCGTTACACATTGAATAAGTTTTATTACAAGATATTTCTGCATGAATTTCCGTTTTGCTTTATTTTTAGGAAAGTCATTAATTATTTTCTCAGTGTCAAAGCAGTTAAAAAATTTCTTGCTCATTATGAAATGATCATTAAAGAATACAATGGGAGGAAAAAGAATTCCACTTTTAAGCAGAACACGATCTTTTTCTGAACACATTAGATAAGGGATTACTAAAGGAATCTTCTATTATATTTCACTTTCAGGAAACATGTAAGGCAGTTACATGGCGGCTCAACAGACAACTAGTGTCTTGATCACGGGAAAAGCGGACAAGTCTATTTTAGAGTTAGGGAGGTAAAGAGGAATTCGCAGTTTGAAAGAGGAAAAATTTCTGTTATAGGGAATTAATCCCTGAAGAAATCTGAGAAAAGTATCCATGTCTACTTGAAAAGTATTCTCAGCAACTTTTTTGCAAACATTTATCCATGCAAGCATTTGTAAAAAGTCAGGAACTCATGGAAAAGTAGTGCATACAATGAAATTTAAATTAAAGGACATAAATGATTTTTCAAAAGTTAAGAAATTTAATTTTTGTTAGAAATTAATAATGTGGTACAAAATAAAGAGTCGCAATAATCGTAAAGTTGAGAAAAAACCGTTTGGAATAATATGTCCATTTTTTAAAAATTTTTTACTGTTATGTATGATGAAATGAATGGGAAAAGTAATCGTACATATTCTTTAACAAAATTTGAATGCACTAATGGTTAGATGATAAATTGTTTTATTAGATACTTCGTGTTTTCTGTTTCCTTACAAAGTTTAGCAGCATTTTTAATCATGTATCAAGCAAACACATTGTTTCTGATGATGAGAAAAAAATATTTGTTTCTGAAAACGTGTGTGTGGAATTTTTAATTAATAAAAAATATATTCAAATATGAACACATACATTTTAATTGCAATAGCTTTTTAGAGAGTAGAAGTATATTGTACTTTTAAAAATTCATAAAAGATTTGAAATGTGCATAGATAATATGTAACAGAGAAAAGTGGGATAAAAAATAATGTACAATTAAATTCTCAAAATGCAATTTGCATTGTTGTTTCTTCATCTTATCTGATCATTATGTGCCTATTATTTAGTAAATATTTCATTTGTCAACGTATGATAATATTTCCTATATTTATACAAAATGAAATTCTACAAAAAAGACAACTTTTGCACACATTACAGTACATAATAAGACAATACGGGTAAACTTTTAGTTATATTATATTAGTTTTTCCCTAAAAATGAATTTCTTTCTAAAAAGTGAGAATAATTGTTGTCATCATCAAATGTTCTTTTTTATCCTTTTTGAAAAAAAGAAATGATAATTATCAATATTACATATATGTAGACTAAAAATTAAATCAAATTCAAAAACTATAAAATGTTTCTTAACTATACATAAATGATTCATAATCATTTAACCTTGTTCTGTTTCCAAAATGTTTAACTTTACATAAATTTTGATAACATATGTATTTGAAAAAAAATAATAAGCCATTTTAATTTTCAATATTTTATAATTACTACTTTTAAAAATTTTAATATATAGTCGGACTTTTTTATCTAACGAATTCGCCAAATTCTAAAAAAGTTCTTAAAGAAGAAAATTCTGTATAGCAATTCATCTTTCTCAATAATATATACTTTATAAACAAGTTCCAGATAAAAGTTCGTAAGATAGTAGTTCATGATATACAGGTCCACCTGCAATTCAATATATTTCTATATATATTATATATATTTTTAAAAAAAAACCTTACTTATGTCAGAAAAAGCTAAAGTGTTTTAATATAGTTTACTTCACACTCTCAAGATCTATGAATTTCTATTTACTCGAAAACAAATGTCAACACTCAATGGAGAAAAATAATTTCTAACTTTTGAAGGCTAAACCTAAAATATTGCATTAATTGTCACAAATAATATCATTTAGATAAAATGAACTTATTTGCAGCAGGATTAATCCTAGGTTAAGATACTATGGAGAAAATATTTAAATGTAAACCTGAAAGAAAGTTGTCAATATGTGTCATATTCAATGGTATTGTTGAGACAAATATTATTAAACTCAACAAAGAAAAATATAATAAAATTATAGATTATAATTTGAAAAATAATTAATTTTAAAAAGAATTTTATATTTAGGCATTTGCAATTTACTATATTTTGTATTTTATGTAATCAAACTGTATTTATATTTATATTTGTAAATCTGGAAACAATTTCTTGTAACCTTTTTCAGATTACCCGATTGGCAACAGTCGGTATATTTTGATGAGACTTGTTGCAATGTTTTGGAGCTAGCTCAGCAAAGCCTAATGGAATAAACGTGCTCTTCGAATTCTTTGAAAAAACTTTCTATTTTTTAAATGTTATAGAACCAAACGTTCATAACAAACTGGTGACCCGGAACAATTTTATTTAAATATTGCATAAAATTTAATCATAATTATTATCTGTTATAATGCTTAACGAAGATTCGAAGAATTTGGAATTGAGCGCCGTCAGCATAAAAATACCGCCGTTTTGTCTGACAGGCCAGAAATTTGGTTTTACCAAGTAGAGGCTCAGTTCCAGATATCAAGAATTTCTTTAGAAGAAACGAAATTCCATTATTTGGTATCGCAATTAGAACCAAAATACGTCGAGAATATTTGGGACATTGTCAACAGCAAAAGTGATACGAAGTACACGGACTCGAAAAACAGATTACTCAGTCTGTTTAAAGAAAGTGAAAATCTTCGCATAAAACGACTGTTAACTGGAATTGAACTTGGTGATATGAAGCCTAGTCAGCTGTTGCAGAAATTGAAAACTGTTGCGACGTCCGATACTTCGGATAATTTAATTAAAACTTTGTGGTTAGAAAAGCTTCCTGAGTCCATTAAAAATATTTTGGTTGTCAGTGATGAGAATTTAAGCAAATTGGTAGTAATGGCTGATAAAATATCTGATATGACTCCCAGAACAGAGATTTTTGCAACTGGAATATCTTTAGACTGTGGTGAAGCAACGTCGTCAAGAGACCAGCTTCTTCTCGACAGAATTCAAAGCCTAGAGGAACAAATATGTCAACTCAGCATTCTCCACAAATCAAGAACGAAAGAACGCAATAGTTTTCATCCTAAATCCCGAAGTCGTTCTCGGAAACGTTTCGACCCCAAAGGAAAATATTGTTATTTTCACTCCCGTTTCGGTGCTCGATGCAAACCTGAAAAGTGCAGCCCGCCTTGTGCATGGAATAGGAATACGGAAAACTTCAGTCTGCAGTAAATATTGCGACAAATTCTGCTGCAGAAGATTATAAAGCCTGTCGCAAATTTCGATTATTCGTCAAAGATCGAACGACAAATTTGCACTTCCTGGTAGATAGTGGAGCTGATTGTTCAATAATACCAGCCACATCTAAAAATAAACAACCGTCGGATTACAAATTATTTGCAGCAAATGGAACAGAAATTCCAACCTATGAAATTAAAGTGCTAAATATTGATTTGGGGTTACGTCGAGAATTTTTATTTCCGTTTATAATTGCCAAAGTTAGTAAAGGAATCTTGGGAGCCGATTTTTTAAATAAATTTAACTTGTTAATTGACATCCGAAACAAGCAGTTAATAGATGGAATAACTAACCTTCATGTTACAGGTGAGATTTCTTCTATTTTGCAAGAAAATAAAATTAACATAATGGATAAAACATCAAAGTTTTCTAATATATTATTACAATTTCCAGATTTAATGAAACCAAATTTATTAATTACTAATACAAAACATGATGTTAAACACTATATTGCTACTAAAGGCCCACCGGTGTACTCAAAAGCTCGTCAATTGGATTCTAAAAAATTAGAAATAGCCAAGCAAGAATTTAAATTTATGTTAGATAATGATATCCTTCGACCTTCTAAATCTCCATGGGCAAGCCCACTACATCTTGTGAATAAAAAAGATGGAAGTGTTAGACCATGTGGCGATTATCGACGTTTAAATGCTCAAACCATTCCTGACAGTTATCCAATTCCACGTATTGAAGATTTTCACCATATTTTGAAGGGGAAAAGAATATTTTCTAAAATTGATCTCTTCAAAGCATATTTTCAAATACCCATTGCTGAAGAAGATAAGGAAAAGACAGCCATAATAACACCATTTGGCTTATTTGAGTTTAATGTTATGAGCTTTGGGTTAAGAAATGCACCATCTACTTTTCAGCGCTTTATCAATGAAGTTTTATTTGGACTAGAATTTGTTTTCCCATACCTCGATGACATTCTAGTAGCCTCCGAAACTGAAGAAGAACATAAAACTCATTTGAAACTTGTGTTTGATCGGTTACAAAAACATGGTCTTCGAGTGAATATCTCCAAGTCAACTTTTTGGGAGTAACTCATCTAGAATTTCTAGGATACTTGATAACACCAGAGGGATCTAAGCCACTTACAGAGAAAGTAGATGCAATTTTGTCATACAAATTACCTGAAACAATTCGTGATTTGAGAACTTTCCTTGGACTCATTAACTTTTATAGAAGATATTTAAAAGATGCTGCTAAAAATCAAGCTATTCTTCACGAGTATTTAAAAGGTTCAAGAAAGAATGACAAGACAAAAATTCTTTGGACAGAAGAAGCTAAAGAAAATTTTGAAAAATGTAAACAAGATCTTGCAAATGCTACTTTATTAAGCTTTCCTGACCCTGATTTACAATTGGCTTTATTTACTGATGCTTCCAATTTTGCAATCGGATCAGTGTTACAGCAATTTGAAGCTGGAAATTGAAACCGATTTCATTTTTTCTAAAAAATTAACCGATGCACAGAAAAATTACAGTACCTATGATAAAGAATTATTAGGAATATATCTTTCTGTCAAAAAGTTTAAACATCTTTTCGAAGGACAAAATTTTGTTATTTATACAGATCACAAGCCAATTACATATGCCTTTCATCAAAAAAATGAAAAAGCTTCACCTAGTCAGTTACGTCATCTACAATACATATCCCAATTTTCAACAAATATATGTCACATTAAAGGGCAAGATAATTTAGTAGCAGATGCATTTTCAAGAATCGAAGCCATTACAGTAATCGACTATGATACTATAGCGGATAAACAAACCCAAGATGCAGAATTGCAACAGTTAATGAAGAGTAACTCTTCAGTAAAATTCAAATCATGTACATTGCCATCAGGAAAAGCACTCTGGTGTGATATTTCAACATCCAATATAAGACCCTACATTCCAAAACAGTTTCGGCAACAAATATTTCAACAAATTCATGGTTTTCACACCCTGGGATTAGATCAACTATTAAATTAATGACTGAAAAATTTATCTGGCCAAATATGAAGCAATAAATAAGAGAATGGGCAAGAACATGTATTCCCTGTCAAAAATGTAAAGTCCACAGACACACAAAATCAAAATTTGGAGAATATGAAGTACCTGATACAAGATTTAGTGTGATACACATTGACTTAATTGGTCCACTTCCACCATCGCAAGGCATGACATTTTGTATGACCTGTATAGACCGTTTTTCGTGTTGGATGGAAGTAGTTCCCTTGCCTGATTGTAAAGCAGAGACAGCTAGCAAAGCCTTTTACGAACACTGGGTTTGCAGATTTGGAGTACCTGGGAAAATAGTTACAGATCAAGGAAGGCAATTTGAATCTCAGTTGTTTAGAAGTTTAGCTGCTATTTGTGGGGCTAAAGTAGCTCATGCAACTTCTTATCACCCTCAATGAAATGGGAAAGTGGAACGGTTGCATAGGACTTTGAAAGGGGCAATCAAAGCTCATAACAACATCAAATGGACAGAGACATTACCAACAATCTTATTAGGACTAAGAACTGCTCTAAGATCTGATACCAATCATACTATAGCTCAGATGGTTTATGGCTCTAATATCAGATTGCCAGGTGAATTTTTTAACCCACCCTCCATTCAAATTGATCCTGAAACATTTGTCACTACATTGCAGACTTTTATGGACGAGCTGAAGCCAACAAAATCTTCGCCTCCAAAAAGTCAAAAGATTTTTGTTCATAAAGACTTAAAATCCTGCACTCATGTATTTGTGAGAGTTGATCATGTAAGGAAAGCCCTGGAGCCACCATATGATGGTCCATTCCCAGTAAAAGAAAGAGATGAAAAATATTTCACACTAACAATAAAAAATAAACCTGTGAATATATCAGTGGATAGACTAAAACCAGCTTATTTGTTAATGACAGGCTCTATTCCTGACAAAACAACAGTTCCTTGTAGGCAATCAGATGAGAATTCAGCAGCTAATGACACTAACCTCTTAACCGATGTTAAGCCCACTGTTTCAAGACATGGAAGATTGGTAAAGAAACCTGTAAGATTTCAGGACTGAGAGAGATATCTGCTGTAAATAACCTATATCTATCTCTAACTTATAACTATTTACTTATATCAAGTGTATGATATTTTCGTTTACTTAATTTTTACAAATATTTATAAATGTATGTCATTTCTCTAACATCAAACTAGTTATCATTGTATATAATATTACTGTTTCTAAAAGTATGTAACATTTGTACAAATATTTAATTTTGTGTATTCATAATGTATTGTTTAAAAGGCATATTTAAGAAAAAAATTCTTGTTTAACATCTAACACTATTCCTGCCATACTTCTCAGTTCGTAACTCAGTTACTGGTAGGGGAGTAATGTTGAGACAAATATTATTAAACTCAACAAAGAAAAATATAGTAAAATTATAGAACATTATAATTTGAAAAATAATTAATTTTAAAATGAATTTTATATTTAGGCATTTGCAATTTACTATATTTTGTATTTTATGTAATCAAACTGTATTTATATTTATATTTGTAACTCTGGAAACAATTTCTTGTAACCTTCTTCAGATTACAACAGTCGGTATATTTTGATGAGACTTGTTGCAATGTTTTGGAGCTAGCTCAGCTAAGCCTAATGGAATAAACGTGCTCTTCGAATTCTTTGAAGAAACTTTCTATTTTTTAAATGTTATAGAACCAAACGTTCATAACAGTATAATGTACACCCCTATATTTTGGGGGTCGGCCCCAAAGCCTTACTTTGCAGGGAGGCCCTAATATTCTACGTTCCACCACTGGTCATACTTCTCATAAATTTGTTTCCAGATTTATGTATGTTATTTAAGTTTATATATGTATTGGTACTTAGAAATTATAGGGACCATGAGGCCAAACAGAATGAAGAATAGGTGAAGTTCTCTTCTGATACAATGTTTTAGTGAGTGTGTATCCTTTTGGATATTGCCCAAGTCTGAGTCATCAGCAGCTCGGAAAAGCTGTCACAAACCCATTATCTGGATATCCAGTAAATACCAATGTATATTATGTGCACATATATATAGAGAGAGAAAAAGTGAAATGATTAACCTGAGCCAATAAAAGAAATTCAATTTAATCGTTGTTGTCCAGTGTATATTAATGAACAGGGAATTACTTTCTGTCACAAACCCATTATCTGGATATCCAGTAAATACCAATGTATATTATGTGCACATATATATAGAGAGAGAAAAAGTGAAATGATTAACCTGAGCCAATAAAAGAAATTCAATTTAATCGTTGTTGTCCAGTGTATATTAATGAACAGGGAATTACTTTATGCAGATTACATGTAAGTTATAAAACAGCTCATTATATATATATATATATATATATATATATATATATATATATATATATTACATTTGTACAATATATTTAAAGTTTTTCTACTGTTAGAACAAAAAAAGAAAAACATTGTGCTATAAACTTTTATGGAGTGTAGTGTTAAGTATAAATAACACTTTTAGGTATTAATTTCGAAATAAATGTTATTAAAATTTTGCAGAAACGTTTAATGCAAAAATATTTGTTATGTCTTGAAGTGTCATAATAAATATAAGGATATTTGATTTGTTTCCTATAAAATAAAATTTTTAGTATGTTAAAAGCCTGGATCTGTGAAACTGTGGCAAATAAACCTCTGCTGGAGAAGTACATACACTTCTCCAACAGCATCTATTGAATTAAAGGTTGAGACCAATGGCAAACAATATATAGATATTTAATACCCTGTCAAACATTTTGTGAAAAGGCAAAAAAGTATTATAAAGCCCTGCCAATATGTCGAAAGAAACATCTGTTGATCCTTGAATCTTAACTCAAGGTGCATTGATAATATTAATCCATGTAATATATATACATGGGTTTGTAACTTGTGAAATGCACACACATACCATCATAACTCTTGTAAGCCATTCATTCCTTCATAGAAGCAAAACTATTTGAAAGGGGTATCTAATGAAGTAAATCAAATACTCTAAGTAAATAAGATATAAGATATACATGGTACTACCACTAATATGTTGATGTAGTGGATTGTAAAGCTTGTATTTTTCTTATAAATAATGTTTCAATAAACAATATTTTTTTCTTTTGCCCTACACCATTTTAACATATAATAACAACAATCAGAACATTTCTTAATTTCAGTCTGAAAACAATATAAGGAATTATTTAACAATTTGCATTTTGTAGAACTCTTGATCCCCAATTCAGTGGTAATTGTTGAATATATGGACAATATTATGTTCCAGTAGAAGCTGGGAATATTTGTGTGTGTTTGCATTAAATACAGAACACACGTTTATTTTTTGCAACTACATAACTTTTCCTCATAATTGCAAAATTATTTTAAAAATACTTTTTTTTAGCATTTTCCCCATAAAACAAAAATAAAATTCTTTAGATTGAAAGGTTTTATTGTTAAATGTTATGAATTATTTTTCAATGAATATTTTCAGTTAAAAATCATATAGTTTAATTACATGTTGTATGCTTGGGCTGTCAATTAGAGAGCTTGAAATGTCTGTTATTTTTTACATGGATTGTTTTTGCATGTTAAATAGTTGTTCTTCAGATTATAATTTGTTAAATTAAATTACTTAAACCTCTGTGTGAAAGATGCACTTATTATTTCAGTTTTAAACTTAATCAAATTATTTTACTTTGTTTATATCAGAAATTGGTAGTTGTGTATGATACCATTGACCAATTCCCAAATCAAAAGATGGCTAAGATTTGCTAAAGCTTAAATTTGAAACACTGTTGTTACATGTGGCTTTATTGAAAGAATCAACCAAATATATAAAACAGCTCAAATTTCACACAACAAAGATTCTTTTTTTAAAAAAGAACAATAATTTAAAGTACAAATTAACATGGGACAAAACAAAAAAAGGAACATGTATTCATGAAAATTCTAGCATTAAAGTAGTTTGCTTATATCACCATGTTTTTGTGACTTTATCTAGTTCTGGGCAACATGCTTTGCATTCCTGATGTTAAACTTAAAATTTGGCATATACTAGATGGAAGGATGCTTATGTTATTAAGACAATGTGCCATGCAATCATGGCCTATTTGAAGTTTGCCACAGCCTCTTTTGCAAAACTTTTTCTAAGTGTCTGGAATGTATGTCTGTGGATTTTGCTACCTAGCCAGATTTAAGAGTATTAAATTTAAAACACTAATTTCCTGTATTTCACTATCTGGTTCAATACATAAATTTTGAAATCTCAATTAAATATTTAACTCTTCTTCCCATGTGGTGATTAAAATAAAATAAAATACTCCACTATCGTGTTAATCAGTCCTAAGGAGACATGTCTCAAATTCTCATCTTTTTTCTCAACAAAATAAAAGATAAATTCAAAATATCATTTTCATACGCCCACAATCATGTGCAATGAATAAATTATAAAAAAAATAAAAATGGTATGTTTGTTGAATGGCTAATTTCAAAGCATTTAGCCACTCGAATTTTTTTTTAAAAAAACGATGAATGGGTTGGAATTTAAATATTTTTTTATTCACCAAATCTTGAACTGGTATATGAAATTAGTCACCAAATCTGGAAATAGTTAATCCTGATCTGGACAATATAACAAAATTATGAAATTGTATAGTCATTGGTCTTTGATTTTTACCTTCTGCAAATTGATTTCTAAATGACTATATTCTTTAACTGTGCAAAAATTAAAGTCATTTCTTTTTAAATTAAAAACTCTTAAGGGGAATGATATTGCAAAAGGTAATTTTTAGAAATGATTAATTGTAATTTGATTATTTTTTATTATCTTAAAGTTCATGTTTAACTTGTAACAAAATTTATTTCTTGAAACCAGTGTAATATAAAAATTTTGATGTAGAGAATTATTTTCTGATGAAAATGTCTCTTTGTCCATTGCTTTTAATCTCAGTGGCTAATCTCAGCTGCTGGAATACACCAGGAACTATAACATAGCGGTAAGGGAGTATAGCTCTCTTCCTACATGCGATGTACTTGGCTGCCCTATTCATCATACTCCCCACGGCACTCCCTCTGAAACAAATTCTCAACCTGATAATTTTAATGAAAATGGAATGGAAATAGTTAAGAATATCTCTCAAAAAAGAAAAAAACGACGATGGCTTTATTTCGCCACCGCTCAATAAAGTAAATAAATTAGCAAACTGCTCCAGTCAACTAAATTTTAATATCGAACTTAAAAATAAATTTCTTAATCTAAATGAGGAAACGGTTGGAATTTCCACTGAAAACGCCTCTAAGAATGACGACACAAATAACTCCCCTCAACAAACTTTTAAAAATCTCCCGCCACCAGTCATGCTTTCAGTTCAGAAAAACTATATTGAACAAATGAAGGAAATAACAGATAAATTGCCCTTCGTCAGAGGAAAATTAACTGGCGAATATTTAAAACTATATACTGATACCCAGGAACAACAGCATAAATTAATTCACCTTCTCGAAGTTTTAGACTACGAATTTCATGTTATACCCTCCAAGGCTTAAAGGCCCATTAAAATTGTGATTAAAGGACTGCCCCGAGACACCCCCCTAACTAATATCCATAATAAACTTGAAACCCTAGGTTTCACAATAGACAAAATTTCGCAACTAACTGGCCGGATAACCAAGCAACCTCTCCCTATTTTCCTAGTAACGCTCCCCCGCAATCTTTATAACTCCAGAATCTTTGACCTTAACAAAAAAAATTGTGCTATCTTTCTGTCAGAGTTGACGGATATGAGAGTAAAGGAGTTACTCACACACACACACACACACACAATGTTTTTCGTGCAACAACTTTAATCCTACTGCCGAAAATTGCCACCACAAACCCCGATGTTTAAAATGCGGTCTGAATCATCAGACAAAAGAATGTGAAATCCACCGTGTTGAACAGATGTACTGCATAAATTGTCAAACCTATGGCCATATGGCAAATTACGCAAAATGCCCCCAATTACCTAAGCCCAAAAAAGGTGCAAGTAATATATATATATAGTAACACAAAAATACCTATTCCAACGTAGTCAACAGCATCGTAAGACCCAATGTATCATATGCTAGTGTAACAAAAAATAAAACTACCAATAACTCTCATGTCCCTCAACAGATGGCGACAGGCAACAGTGGAAATTCTTTCGATTCTCTACAGTCTCAGGCTAATCAAGTTAAAATTCCCCCTACCATTACCCCAAATCAATCTAATAATCCTAACCTTAATATAATAAATCAAACAATACAAGGAATTATACAAGCTTTATCAGCCCTCACTGTTCAAATAAACAATATGAACTTTGTTGCTCCCCCCGTTAATTCAATAATAATAAAAATAAAAGTAAGGAAGAAAAAGAAAACAACAGATGTAAGGCCTAGTAGAGGCTATCTTCGAACAATGCGATGATTAGTCTACCAATGATTGGCCTAAGTCTGATATCTTGGAATGCAAACGGCATCCTAAATAAAATTCTCGAATTCAAACTTTTCGTAGAGAAGTATAGTCCCGATGTTATATTAATTCAGGAAACACATCTGAGACCAGTACACAACTTCAGCGTCGCAAACTACAAATGCTACAGAAACGATCGCGTCACGGACGGACCGGCTTCCGGTGGAACGCTCATCTTAATTAAAAATTCTATTCCCCACTTTAATACCCCCACCCCTCAGCTTTTTTACATTGAAGCGACTACGGTCACTATCAATCCTCCTAACTTTGACCCACTCAGTATCACCTCTATCTATGTTCCCCACCACTCCGATAAATATCTTTTTACTCTCGATATTGAAACTATTTTACAAGTCAACAGACATTGTGTGATTTTTGGTGATTTCAACGCCACACACAATACATGGAACTGCTCCCAAAACTCGACCAGAGGAACTCATCTTAAAAACTATTGTGATTCTGCTGATTTTGAAATTATTTACCCTGCTACACCAACTAGATAGGGCTATGGTACTCAAAATACTCTAGATATTGCTATAGTTAATAATTTTAATTTTCCTTACTCCATAGAATCTCTGCCCGAACTCTCCTCTGATTACAATCCGGTTTTACTAAATTTATCTTTCTCCTTTCCCATTCATCAAGACAATCCTAGAGCAGTTACCACCTGTTGGCATCTCTTCAAAAAATGTTAAAATAATAATATTTTAATCAAAAACTATGCTAATATCAATAACCCCCATGTTCTTGAAAGCAAAATTGAAGATTTCACCGAAGCCGTTCGCTCCACCCACACGGAAGCCTCCAAGCCAATCACAAACACACAACACCCGTACACTCCAAGTCGCAGAATTAACGTTTTTCTGAAGCGATGTTTACCGCGGTCGGAATCCGAGAGGGTGACCGATCGGATTCAATTTTGCGGTTGTTCTCGCTTTAGCTTTCCTTTCCGGCCACCAGATGGAAGCACGGACCTATCTATCTAGCGTCTCTTGTAAAATTCGCTTCACATCCAGCAATCATAAATTAAATTGTTCTTTTGAACGATCGCTATTATTTTTGAGAACTGGATATATTCCTCATCTAATTCTATTAATTATTTATCATGATTGTATCACATATATGACTTCATTGCGTCATTAGAAATTCTTATACCGCAAAGTCCTATATTCACCTTTTTTAGTCCTACCCCCCACCCCCATTTTTCACCGGCAATGTGCAAGTTGGTTCATTTTAAATTTTTATTCAAAATTTATTTTCTCCCCCTCTTTTTGCATGAGATCTTAGAATTTTAATTCAAGATCTCCTTGTCTCGGGTCGTTTATTTTCGGATCGACCCAATTCATTTCCACGCCCATTTTCTGCGAAGCAACTGGCCTCGACCAATCAAATCCCAGTAAGCAGGGCAATCGTCCCTTCGGCGGACAGACTTCGTCTGTCGCCGTTCCAGCAGAATTGTTCTGCCCATTTTAATTTGATCTTTTAATTTTAAAAATTAACTTATGTAACCCCATAAATTCGGCTCTTAATTTTAAAATTCTGATGAGGAGGTACGTCCCTCCTTTAGGGACAGGTACTCCGTAATTTACAGGATTTCTTGTTCCGGACGCCGATCGATGATGACGTCCACAGAGAGCTGGTCTGAAAGGACAACGCAATCGACCGAACCAGGAACTGTGACCGCAGGCGTGGGGGCTATTTCGCCTTCACGACTCTGCTTTGCTGACGCCTTTATAGTGGAGCATTCTGATCTATTCCGAGAGGCAATAATTGCACGGAATGTTTACGCTGCGTGGGCGAGGAAGCTCACGAACGCAAAGCCAAACGACCCGGACCAACAGACCATCCATATGGACGTCAGCAAGTCAGGTGAGATCGTTTCTACTCATCTGGCCAAACTCGACGTTCCGTTGTTTAAAATCCCTGCCTCCGAGAAGGAACTCGACAGAATAATTCTTCGTTCGAAGAACCAAACTGTCGTTTCCCCGAAGAAGCGAGAGTAGAAAAAGCCGGCAGCGGTTCCTCCTCCCCCCTCTACCTCTCCCCGCAAGGGCAGAAAGGCGGCGAAGAGATCCGACGGCTTCACTCCCCCAAACAACTTGTCAGGAAAGCTCACTCTCCCCGCTCGTCCCCTCCCCCCTCGCCAACCTCTCCTTCCGCGCCTGCTATTGACGGCGCACTTTTGGAAGTACCGGGTGAAGAGGAGATGGAAACATCTGCAGAAACATCGCAAGTTCAGGAAGAGGTGCCTGTCGTAGCTAAAAAGCCACGCATCCTGCCGTTCTTCGTTTCTCCCAAAGGTGATTGGAGGCAGCTGGTGGCATTAGCAAAGCTAATTGCCCCCACCCCCTTCCAATCACAAATGTCGGGACGATTCCTCAAAGTCACTGTGGCTGACGATGTCGACTACAGGGCCCTTAGCCAATGGCTGGAAACGTCCGGGGTCGAGTTCAAAAGCTTCATGTTGAAGCAGGACCGACCCGTCAAAGTAGTGCTCCGAGGCCTCCCCTCCAATACGGAACCGGAGGATATAAAAACAGAAATTGAAGCCGAAGGCACCTATGGAAGGCACCTTATAGAACAAAGGCACCTATGCCCTTGTTCTACCTTCAAATTCAAAACGGCGCGGATGCGGCTAAGATATATGATTTTACCGAACTTTTCGGCACGCGCATCGAAGTTAAGCCCTTCGGCCGCGGCAATAAAATCAATCAGTTCTGGAGATGTCAGGGGTGGTTTCACTCCTCGGAGGTGTGCCACCTCCCTCCACGCTGTGTTCGTTGTGCAGGGCCCCACTCGGCCAAGGACTGCACACTTGATTTCGATGCGCCGATGAAGTGCGCGAACTGTTCGGGCGAACACGCGGCCAATTGGAGCCGGTGCCCTAAGCACCCGAATTATAGCAAAAAAAAAAGATCCAAAATAAAAATAAAAACGGCCCTAAGCCAAATAATAAGAATACCAAAAATATCGCTAAAAAACAACCTACGCAGGCACCTCGTCCTGATATCTCCAAGGCGAGAAAAGTCTCGCCTGGCCTGGACTACTCTAAAGTAGTCCAAAACAAAATTCCCAGGGAGCATGTTAGCCCCCCACAACTTCAAAACCCACCATTAGACCGGCCCCTAGCAAAGATGCCAGCATAAATGCAGGCCTCCTAAGGGATTTGCTTGAAGTGATAGAGGAATCTCCCTCTATCGACAGGCAAACCTTTTGCAGGGCGTTTAAAAACTCCCTTTCTGCGCTCCGCTCGGCATCTCCGGACGTAGATAAAACATACGTAATTTTCGAAGCCTATTGCAGGCTTCGCTCCCTCCAAGCTTAACTTTCCCCGCCCACGTGAGTACTTCATTAAAAATTGGATTTTGGAATGCATGTTCATTGTGTAACAAAATCCACGAGGTCCACGATTTTGTTTCAGAGCAAAACCTTGACATGTTTTTGGTCCATGAAACCTGGCTTGAGCCGGGTATTGACCCTCAGATAGAATCGAAATTCCCCATACCGTAACGCGAGGTGGCACGGCTATTTATTGTAAAAATGAGATCGTGTACCACAGGGTTCTCCTTCCTAAACTACAAGGAATGGACGCCACTGCGGTGCAAATTAAAATTAATAATTTCCCTCCCATTAATATTGTTTCGGCCTACGTGAGAAAAAGAGTAGGCCATAATTTCCCAATAGAGGATTTTAAGAAAATTTTTAATTCTGGCAGTAATTGTATCATTGCTGGTGACTACAACGCTGCTCATGTAAGTTGGCACAATGCCAAGTCGACTCGATACGGTCTTGTGCTGCACAAACTAATTCGCGACCTTCGGGGAGCGAAATTAGTCGCACCGCAGACTGCCACACACCTCCAACCGCGCCAGCGGAGTGGAACGATTATCGACTTGGCGGTGTTCAAGCACATACCCTTCAACCATTGTGTCAGAGTTCTTAAGGATCTCAGCTCTGATCACTACCCCGTAATACTTGAATTAAATTTAAATACTTCAATTATTATAAAAATCCAGTGCAACTTTCTACAAATTGGTTTAATTTAAAATTTACTCTAAATAAGAAACCCCTCCCCACTGTTGATCTCACCAGCAATGAAAATATTGAGTTAGCTATTTCTGAACTCAATCAAAATTTTTCCGAGGCTTTCGTTGAGGCCTCAAAACCCAAAATTTAATAATGCTCCCAAAATCCTCTCACCCGAGATTAAATACAAAATTTATCAAAGCAACAGGTTACGGAAATTTTGGCAAAGAACTAGGTGCCCTAGTATTTATTCCGAATTCCGTACCAAAAGTCGTGAGATAGCAAAGGATATCCAAGCACATTCCCGCGCCCAGTGGGAAAAGCACGTTGATGCGTTATTGCCCGTCGACAACACTCTTTGGAGGAAATCCCCCCTACTCCGTAAGCCTTTTCAATCCATTCCCCCTTGAAAGGGGCATTAGGCAGTATCGCGATAACCCCTATTGAAAAGGCGGAGGTTATCGCAGACAGTTTGCAAGAACAGTTCGAACACAACCACGTCGTTGGTCGAGAACTTTTCGACCAACGCATACACGATGAAGTTACTAACTTCATCATTACCCCACTCGTTCAAGAAATTGAACCGACCACTCCAACGGAAGTCTTAACTTACGTACAGAGAATCAAGCCTAAGAAATCCCCCGGACTTGATCAAATTTCTAATCATTTGATTAAAAATAACTAAAATGTTCTCTATGCAACACATTTTTCTCTATTGCAGTGAAAAGGTGTACAAATATATGCGTTTTTTATTTATGTGTAGAGAAAATAATAAAAACCAGACAACATAAAGTTAGTTTTTAAGGAAAAAAACTGAAGATTTTAACATACATAATTTTTTAATTTAAAAAAAGTATGAAAAAAACTTCTCTGGGTTTTATTTTTATGTATAAAATGAACATTATGTGAGAATATTGGTAGCTTAGACTGAATCTAGTTGCATATGGAGTTTTTTTTAAATGTGTTAAGTCATTCAGTACAATTAAAAGTTTTAATATCAAAGAAACCATTAGATATTTTCATTAAATTTTGTACATTAATATTTGTAACATTAAATATTTCCCTTAAATTTGAAAAAATTCATAGGCAATTTAAAAAAAAAATTGCTTTTGAAACTCCATTGTACCCTGAAATAAAGTAAAAATCTTGATGAAAATTTTTACATTTGCAGTTTTAATCTTGACAAGTTCTGCAAGAAAGACACATATCTTTCAGCTATGCATTTCAAGAACCACAATGACATGAAATGATGCAAGAGTGAATGATTATTAAGTCTACTTACACATAACATTGGCTAGCTTCTGCTTTCTTAAAGGTCTGGAATTTTCCTTTTGTCGCTGTTTAATGATATTTTTATTGGGTGGAAAATTTTCAATACTTGGTAGAGACGAGCAAAATTCTGAATAGCCCATATGCTTCATCAAGTCTTCTAGACATTGATCTAAACATTTTATTTCTCCTGTGCTTGCAATACTTGCTACAGTGTTAATAAATTCCTTATTCGTTCGTAAACTAACTCTGCACGTTCCTCTTACACAACAGACTTTTCCTTTTCTCTTAAAATTGCTTCTCTTTCCTTTTCTCTCCTCAAATGATTTGAATCTTCTTCTATCATTAGTGTGGTTTTATTACTAACATATTCAACCATGTATGGAAATTCCTGACAAATATAATGTATATGTTTACTAACAGTAAACTTAACAGCGTAATCTACACAATTACATTTGAATGAATGAATACATATTTTACATTTGACGCAACGGAGGGGACAATCGCAATCGTTTACTTTGTTTATTTCATATGTATAAATTGCATTCCCTATGCTTTTTCATACAACCCATTTCGCTGGTTCGAGTTGTTCAGCCGAATAATTTTCCATTTCTGAACAACTTTTCTGATGTTGTGTCCTTATTGTAGGTATTTTAGATGTTAACTTTCCTCTTTCCATGGAAATTATTCGACTCGTCAATTTTTTTGAAATTGCATTCAGAACCATCGAAAGATTTATCTAATCATTTGATGGTTTTACCATTGCCTTCTCCATATATTAACAATCTGTGCTACCTTTCTAATTTCATGTTAACGTTTATTCCACATCAAATTCTGTGGCAATATGCCCACTTTTCTTTCCTTCCTCCATAATTTTTAACAAAGTATTCTACAAAATTTTTTGATTCTTCATTTTTTGTATAATTTTGTACAAAATCATCGTAAATGCGTTCAAAAGTTGATTCATCAATTTCAGACACCAATGTAGTCAATTTATTTTTCATCTCCTTTCTTAATTCTAGGTCTTTTACTTTAGAGCTAAGATTCCTATTCCAGTTTCGTGATACATGCCAACTGCATAGCAAGTTGCATGTAACATCTCCAAATACTTTTACCAAGCATTCCAAAAAGCAGCAGCAGCAGCATCCGACATAAAAACTTTTGGCTGTAAATGAGTCAGCCTGTTTCTTATTTCCTCAAAAAATGGTTCAAGTATAAAGTTACATACTCAATTGGAGTAGAAAATTGCTACTGGTAATCCTTCATGATTATCGTTGCATACCATTACAGTTGGCAGAAGATAACCGTACTGATTAGTGCCATGAGTAGGCAATCATAATAATATTTTTGCCATATATTTCCAGCAGTTCCAACTGCGCTTCCGTCATTATGCAGAGAATGAAATCCTGTTTTTGATCAGTGGATTATTTTTGAGAGCAGAACCATCTGGTTTGTACTCTAAAACAGGATTATAGGAACCCCTTAGCATTTTTTTAACCTGCAAATCAACAGATATTGAATCTTCAGTATGTAAAACTGTTTCATCTAATTTAAAACATTGAATTAAATTATGAAGATCCTTTTTAGTCCTAATCTTTCAGTAGGTAGACATTTCTTTTGAATACCTTCTATAATTTTAGTAGATGGTACCCTTGCTTTCAGAAGAGCAGCTAAATCTCTTCTATCATTTCCATGAAGATTAAGTCTACCAACCTCCATTTCATGACCAGCATGTACAGATTGATACTCAACTGTTATTTTAATCGCTTCTTGTTGTTGTTTTCGGATAAATGTCATAAAAGCTGGACATGTCTTTCCGCATTTGATAGATACTCCTATCTTCTCATGGCATTTTCTTTCTGATTTAATAATTGTAATACTACTCCTCTGACACATATAATAAGTAAATTGCTTGTTTGTTACTTTTTTGGCGCCTCCACGTTTCACGAAAAACGACTTCGTTCTTATTTCTTCTTCCTTTTTCCACTTTTCAAAACCTTCATCTAACTCTCCTCTCCTAACTACCACACCAATGGGATGACGTTTAAACTCGACAGATTTAATGTGCATCGTACCCCTACACGGTGGGTCCTTGGCTTGAACTCGTAACATGCCAGCCATGACCACTAGGCTACCGTGGCACTATAATGAGGGAAAAGGAACAAATTATCCACAGAGTTGATGTTAAAATCTAAGAACAGCTGTTAAATTTTAGGTTGCAAAATACACAGGATTTCTCACACAGCAGAAAAATATTTAATGTTTATTGTTCAAGTTTTTCAATGTTCATTTACATGTTCAAGTGAAACATATTTCTCAACGTAAGAAGTGGCTACAAAAACAAATGAAATTCGGAACACATACATTTAATGCGATTGCTTTTAATCTCAATAGACCTAAACTTCGAAAGTTTGTGTAAAAAACATTAGCATATATCCCAGTTACTAAATATAATGCATGGGTACGTGATACTTGAATCGCAAATTAATATTATCAATGAGTAAACTATATTAATAAAAAATTAGATTAGACTTTTTTTTTTAATTCCCTTAGCATTAAGTACCTATAACATGTTGATTTACTTTAAATATTATTTTTGGGATACATTCTTCGAAGTATGTATATGGAATGGGGTTCAACGAAAACACTTTCTAGTTCTAATGGTTCCAGGAAAGCACCTTCAAGTTCTAGGCGTTTTGTGAGTTGAAATTTTGAAGACCCCACTGCTCTATATCAGTTAATATAGTATTTTCAGCTACTGAAATCACAGGTTGCCAAATTTTCTAATCAAACATCGATAATTTGATTTCTTTTAAATACCTCAGTTTTGTGTAAAGCCGATTGCACAAATTATTAATAAACCAAATATTTTGTTTCATTCTTTTTTTTACTGAATAAAATTGAGAAAAGTATCAATGATTTTTAACTTGAAATAGTTACTTTAGATACTAATCTTGGTTGCTTTTCATTGTACTTAGGGAAGAAATAAGTCTCAGAAATTTGATATTCTTAATTTATTTATTTATTTGAAGACAAGTAATTCATCTCATGAAATTCCAAAAATACATTTACAAGGATTTAATCTTTTTAATTTCGTATAAGAACACAAAACTTTTTGTAAAAAACATGTTTTATAAGTACAACTCAAGAAAACAGAATGTACATATTATAACTTTGGGGAATTACTCAAACATAGTTTTATGTAAATTTCTAGAAATACATCATTAGAATCTTATGCAACCTACTTTCCTAGAGAAATGTTCTTATTTCTTACATCTTCAATAAACATTTTAGACTAGTATTGAAGGAAGTTATATAAAAAGATTGCAGATTACATTTTAAAATTGGATAACTTGTTTCATATACTGAATTGCTTTTTTTGGGGGAAAAATGTTGTCTTTAACTTGTTTATTCATTTGTAGGCTAATAATTTACCTCCTAAAATTTCAAAAGAAATGCTTTAAAATAACAAACCATATTTTTTAAACAAAAATGTACATAAAAAAATCTAATTTTATATCATAAGTAAATCCTCTCCAAAAAATATGTATTTTCTACTCTAATTTCCTACTCACTCAAAAATATATATTTTTCAAATGTAAATTTTCTGCAGGAGTACATCTCCATTAGAATTTTGCAGTATCCTCTCTCCAGCATTATTCTTCCTATTATTTCGTATTTATAAGAAAGATGAATGTCTTCAACTTTTTTACACTAACTAGGATTGTTGAGAATTATGGATTTATTGCAAGCATTAGTACATTTTATTGAAGCATTTGCATTGGATATTTTCTTTCATGAAAACGCAAATGCAAGAAATTTGAAATTTTATATGAACACTAATTATACAATGTTTAAAAAGAAAAAGATATCGAATTTTATGCTATGAACTGTTACAAATGATAATTTATTTAGTTTTTAAGCAAGTTAGAAGCTTTAATTGCAACTTTGTGAAGAAGCATTTTTTTAACTAATTACTTTTAAGACCATTGTTCTGTTACAGAAACTTCTGTGAAAAACACCATAAGAAAAATTTATTTATTGGGGATGATTTTACACACACAATTTTTGCTTATTTTGTATGATAATGAAAAAATATCATTCCAAAAATGCATCAAATGTTTAAACATTTTCGTTCAAAATCTCTCTCAATAGAACTAATACTATTTCAAACCACATAAACATAAAATTTAATTTAATCATCCTAAAAGTCAATTATTTAGAAAATTATGATACATTTAGGCTTCTTTAAAAACTAATAGAAACCTTGTTGCATCAATAAATATCAAGTTTTATTCCTTTCCTCACATATTCGCATTACTACTATAGCATTACTTCTCGGATTCTTACTGTTCAATGATATAGGATTCTTCCTGCGACGCAATCATCTAGGATTATTCCTATACACAAAAATCCTTTTTTCCCCTATCGAAAAATCCCTATTTTCTCGATTTTCCTGCCCCCAACGCTATGTAGCCGATTTAAATCAACCACGTTAACCGGTTTTTCAACATTCGCGGTTGTTTCCCAAATCCCTACTCCCTGGTAACGCTCTCTCTCTCTCTCCTCTTCCACCTTCTCTTTAGTAGACTCGTCCCTTTCCTATTGTTTGGATTCCCGCGATTTAGACAAGCCGGTTCGGACAACGGGGCTCCTCCAGTAAAGTACATTTTTTAAAAGGGGCACCATCTATCGGTAACAATTGAAACTATTTTTATTTCTATGATTTTCCAAAAATTTTTTTTAAACTAATCCAAATTTCAATTACTTTAGAAACGAAAATTATGCGAATTAACACATAATTGTATATTATTATGTTTCTAGAAAATTGTTTCATTCAGGAGCATAGCTGAGAAATAAATATATTTATAGTAACTGTTATATAATGAAAAATTAGTTATACACACCACTTCAGCTTATAATTAATTTTAGAATTAGAAATTTTCATTAAAAATGTGCATTGATTAAAACTAAAATTATTAATAGACGTGATTGCTCGGAATATAAATTTATTCACTTTGCAATTCGAAAGTTATAATTATTTTCGAACTATTTAGGAAACTTGAAAGTTGGACAAAAAATTTGAAAAGTAAATATCAATCATAATTCAGAATAAATATGAAGTTATTAAATTTATTTCTCTTAAAATCTGAACTATTTTTTCTGACTTAATCTTGATTCTTATCGCTGATAAGTTTAATAAAAATCATTTTTATTATATGTAAAGCAATGAATATATAAATTTTTATCAAATCTGCAGTTCTAAATTTGTTAATTTTGTTAAATTGTATAATTATTGTAAGAAAAAAAAACATTTTTATTTTCTTATACTTTTTTTAAATGAATTCTAATTCCAGTTATTTTAAAACTAAAGTTATGTGCTTTAACACGAAATTGTGTTTGAATTTCAATGTTCCTGTATAAATCTGAACATAGCTGAGAAATACTTAGACTTATTGTAAAGCTTATATTGTGAAAATTTAAACACCAATCAATTCATCTTATAATTAGTTTTAATATTAAAAATTTTTAATAAAATCATTTATATTGACTAAAACTAAAATTTATAATCACTAATATCAATAATCTTGTTATAAGAAAATTACATTTAAGATCTCTGAAAATAATCAAGTCTCAAAAGTCTCGGCAATTAAGTCTACAGATACATAATATATTTTATATTTATATGCAATAATGATTGAAATTTTAAGAATGTGGGCAAAGAAAAGCAATATTATATTATAAACACAGAATTATATAAACAAGACAGAAACAATACTCTTTACTGCAAAAAGAGGTACTAACAATATTGTTATAAAAGTAAGCACAGATTTAGTGACAGCAGATATAGTTAAAAATATCAACCATAAGAGCGAGTAAACATACGAGACATACCAAAAAAGAAAGAAAAAAATCATCAAACATCACTCTTTTATTTCTCATAATTTTATTACAAAATGTAACTTTTTAAATATATTTAAATAATTTGGTATAGTGTGAGAAAAATACAACATATTATTAAAAAATATAAACATGAATGCAACATTATTGTTTTTCACTTAGATGGGTGAATTTATTTGTTAACTTCATCTTTTCTACAGCTGAAGGTTTTGTCAATGCTAATTTTCTTTTCTGTGCTGGTTTTTTTTTTTTTTTTTTTTTTGTGCTTTTAAAATCGAACTGGGGTTCAAATTTTTTTTATTAGCTGGTTCTTTATTTATGTCTTTTGACTTAACTTCTAAATGGGAATTGTTGCTATTTAATGCTTGCCATTTTATTGTTGCTTCCTGGACAATTTTGATGGTTTGTTGTTGCTTGTTAGGAGACATTTGTAAACAGTCATCTAAAGCAGTTAATAATTTCTGTTTTTTGACGTGAAACGTCTTTAAAATCGCGCCGAAACATACGGGTACCAAGTTCAAAAAGTGGACCGTAACGAAAAAGTCTATATCATCGTACCTTAATAATTACAAAACTATTAGTCTTAGAAACAAAAATGTGGTGTGAATATTTCACTTATATAGTCAGCTCACTGCTATGACCTTGAGTCTGGGTCGAGCGGGGCGGCGGGGTACTGCGTTAACTGTGCGAAACCGGCACTCTCCCTCGTTTCTATTCAGTGTAACTCGTGACTCCGACTTGATAGCGCGGTGATTCTTTCGTGTGTTTATCTAGATTATTGAAAACGATTGATTCATACAAAAATAAGTGTAATTTCGACAGTATTTATATTAAAAATAACCAGAAAGTGATAAAAAAATATATATAAACATTTGCTATGTCGGCCTCAGCTCGTGCAAGAGCCAGCCAGAAATATAAATCACGGCTATCGTTGGAAAGAGGGGGCTATGGGCCACACACAAGTACCCCAACGTCCGGCGCCGAGCGAGCGAGACGGTTTCGGGATCGTCGCAAAGCCGACGCCGTGAGGAACTTTTCTGCTGCCGCCAACCTCGCGAGCACCTCTAACACTGGAATACCTGTTCTTATGGACGTAACGAATGAACAGACAACCTTCTACTTACCATTTAAGAACGAGGCGGTTGAAATTCTGGACCGAAATGGCTTCCTCAGGATGTACGACGAAAGGGAGTCAGAGATCATGGCCAAGCGTAAAGAATTCGAGTCTAACATAGATATCGCGAAGATACTTGATGAATTGAAGAAGATCTGCGAAGACTTCGATAACGTTGATCCATTAGATACAAGCAACAGTCGAGATGATTTCGTCCGAAACGTTTTAGGGCCCGATGGTACGGAAAACAAGGACGACTTTGAGAATGCCGTTAATACAATAGGTATATCGGCTGTTCGTAAACGCAGCAATGTGATGTCTAAACAAGAGTACTGCCACATGATGCGCAGCACAAATAACGGCCAATGCGAATTGATTCTCGAGATGATACATCGGTTGCACTTGAGTGATTCGATTCCCATTCACATTTTTTTTACCGGCCCTGCTGGCAGTGGTAAGACCTATGTGCTCAAATTGCTAATGGAGACGTACAATAGATACACCCAACAACATAATTCGCTTCGAAATGCGTTTGTTGCTTGCGCGTCTACCGGCAAAGCAGCCGTAAACTTGGGCGGCGTGACTGTACATTCCGCTTTCAAGATTACTCAATCAAGACGTATCGGCACTATGGCAAGAGAGGTGCTTCAAAATTACAGAAGTACATTCATTGGTGTGAAATGCATCATAATCGACGAAGTGAGCATGATTGGATGCGATGTGCTACATAAAATAAACCTGCGCTTGCAAGAGATCACTGGTGTACACGACCAACCGTTTGGAAACCTTAACATCATCTTCTGCGGAGATCTTCATCAATTACCACCCGTAAATGCTTCATCGGTCTACAAAGGGCCGCGAAACTCGATCTGTGGGCCAGTGCTGTGGCAATCGCTCGACTACTATCCACTCGAACAGGTAATGAGGCAAAGTGATTCCCCCTTCTCGGAAATTCTCACGAAAATTGGTAACGGTGAGAGACTCGCTACCGAGCAAATTGCTCTGATCGAATCACGCTTCAGAAGTAGAGCTATGTGTAAAGTAAACGTACCCGCGACTGTTCGCCTCTTTCATCGCAACCACGACGTTGACGCATATAACAACAACGCTTTCATACCTGAGTTCGAAAATATTGCAGACGACAAGATGATTGGCTACAATACGCTAACGGAGGTCGTGACTGCTCGCCGCAACTTGCACAAAATGAGCGTCGTAGAGTCGGGCGGCTTGCCGTACAGTTTAAAACTAGCTGTCGGTTACCCATATATGATTACTATGAACTTAGATGTTGAAGATGAACTAGTGAATGGCGCAATCGCACTGAAGACGAACAGGTGACAATCTATGGAACGACAGAAGTAGATGTTGAACCTCAGCCGTCAACCTCAACAAGAATTTGGAAGAGTGTGCGCCTTTGGCTGGAGTTTCCAAATCCAAGCATGGGCCAACTATGTAGAGTAAAAGCGAAGCCCCACGTTATGTGCAAACGTGATGTGTTAGATTTAAAGTGGACACATATTGTGACCAGAGCCGCCAACATACCGCTCGGTGGGAATATCAAGTGTAGACGCAACCAATTTCCGGTTGTGTCCGCAAACGCGATCACCATTCATAAGTCGCAAGGTTGCACATTCGACGAAGTTGTTTTCAACTACGATAAGTTACAACAGATACAGCTTGTGTACGTTGCGCTGAGTAGAGTAACATCGATTGACGATCTGTATCTCACCAATGATAAAGACGATTTCAAATTTTATCCCGGGCGAGGCAGCATGGCGCCAGCGGTGAAAGATATTCGCGACGAGTACGATCGGATGGCCAATCATCGCCTTCCCACGTTGTCAATGCAAGCAAGAGCCTTCTGTAAGCGAGACGTCCTAGCCTAACGCAATGAAGACCAGGGTGGCTACCTACATCGACGACGGCAATTAATTTTGATCGTATCTGCTTTCAATGCACAAAGTTTGGTTGCCCATGCAGGAGATATTGAAAGCGATAATATATTGATGAACTCCGATTATATGGTAATTGCGCGAACACTGTGATGATCAATGGCTTCGAACTAAGAGCAAGTAATAACACCGCACTTGAACATCGTACACATTGTCCGTCTACCTCATCTGAATTGCCGGTGCGAGTTTCTGCAGCCGGAGGTTCTGCAATCTACAGAAATCTACAAAGATCCACGAACTGTAGCGAAATCATAGTAAATGCCAACAAGTCATGCGGAAATTTAGTCTTGAGAAAACATAATGTTGGCGACATATGCTTGGTGGACGTTAAAGTCGGATATTTTACGCTGTTTATCCTCGGTGCCGTATATATACATCCTAAAGCGTCGGCTGAAGCTGTTAAGCTATATCTTTATCAATCACTCCTGCCATATTCAGCAAACTTAAGAAATTAATACCGAACTCTCAGCCAGACTTGGAGACTCCAATCGTTCTATGCGGCGATTTCAAATGCAATCCACAACAGAACAGCTATCTTGTTGAGTTCATGAGGAATAAATTCAGCCTTAACTACGTACAAACATCACCAACAACATTAGGCAATACCACTATAGACTGTACATTCACCAGAAATATTAATGTTGACACATTATGCCGTATGTTTCATATTTCACATATCACAGACCTATGTTAAATAAAATCGTTGTCGAATATTAATTGTAATAATAATTTATGTTTCTATTATGTATCTGTTCTTTTTTATTAAAATACTTAAAACACGGTCAATCCTGTTTTTATTTATTTCAATCTTTTACTTTAAAAGCGATTCGCTAACATAAACGTTTCACGTGAAAACCAACGGCTGTGTGCCCCAGCACAGCCCCACCCGATTTTTTTAAAAATAAATGACTGTTTTCTTTACTTTTACTTTTTAAATTTTTAACATGCCATTCTATCTCATCATCAGCATTTTTCTCACCAATAATTAAATCATGTGGTTCCTTAACATTTAATAACGGGGAACTACTTTCAAAATCTTTATTTTTTTTTTTTGCTCATATATATATGCAAACCAAATGTATATGTTTACACATATATCCTCTGATAGAATTTCAATGCATGAACATTGGTAATCGTGAAAACATTTGTTGCATGACTGGCATTTTAAAGGGCAGATGGACTTACATTTAAATTTTTCTGTGACTGAATAAAATTTACCAACTACAGTGGAAGGTTTTACTAACCAAATATCATCCTCTTCAAAAACACCCAACTCCATTATTTTACTGATATTATGTCTATTTCTTAGAATAGCTTGTTTTGTGTGAAGATACTTTTCCCTTTAATAAATGATAGTTCTGTGTAATCTTTCCAAGGACATATTTGTATTGATCCCTAAACCTTTGTGATAACAATATGACCATTTTTCACAATGATCGAAATAATATTTATTAAAATAATTTGCAAACTCTAATTCACCTGCATGTTGTAATTGTAATATAAACTCTTCTAGCATTCTTTGAAATGCTAATACATCTCTTTCTTGTAGAATTGAGCATAATTCTTGGTAATCCAGGCATTATAAAATGAATTGTCAATATCACAGACATAAACACCTTAGCCTCAATATTCAGTTCACGTTCTTTGATTTTTGTTAGAGCATACTGAAATACGACATGATCTTGTTTGTTTGAAATTATAAAACACACAGGAAAACCTTCACACACATTTATCATCTATTAATAAAATTGTGCTCAAGAGGAAGTTATAACCATTGGTCCCATGTGTGTGTGTGTAGAGTCCACACATACAATGTTATTTCCAAACTTTTGAAGTATCTCACTCTGTGCTGAATTCATCAGTACCAATAAAAAATCATCTTTTTCAAGTGGAATATCCTCAGAAGATTCACCTTGTGCCTTGTAATATATTGCAGGGGAATCAGGACCACTCACTTTCTTCACCCACATGTCCACACTAATTGCATCATTAATATGGTACTTGTAATCTTTTTTTAAATTGTATGATTTTGCAACATTTACAATATCTTGCCTTGTTAATAGAAGAATTCTTTCAAGTTCATTTGAAAATGAATTCCTTACTTAATTTAAAATAGTTTGCATGGGCACATTTTGGGCCAACTTCACTGCGATTGTTTTCCTTTCATTTTCATTTAATGATAAACGTCCCAATTCAGTTTCATGACCAAAATGAGTCTTAATATACTTCACTTGAATACATTCACTTTTAAATAGCTTTGCAATAATTATTGCAGGGCATTTGGCATTAATTTTATTTGATCCCATTACTTTTAAATGCTGAAGACCCATACTATTGGATTTAAAGTAACCACTTCTATAACAATAATATGTGGTAGTTGTGAAATCAACAGTCCACTTCTTTTCTGCTCCTCTGTGTTGGACAAATTTACAGATCTTGGAGTTTTCTTCTTTGGATTTCCAAATTAGAAACTCTTCATTGTTTTGAAACTTCAGATCTTCTTTTTCAATTTTTAAGTCATGTTATATTTCAATATGGCATTTTAATCGCTCAGTGTTTTTACATAAAACAGGACACAATGGACATTGTAGTGTTGCTTTGTCACTTATTTCCTGTTCGTGAACATTCCGCAAATGTCTATTTAAATTAAACTTTTTTGGAAATATTTTTTCACAAAAAATGCATTTGTGTGCATTGTTTTCCATTTTTATTCGAATAGAAAAAATTGGATCATTAAAAGTTACTTAACAATAGAAAATTGATTAAAAATAAAAATCTACACTAACACTAACAGAATTCAATATAAGAAAACCTTAAAAAATTTAATAGGCAATAGATGGTGCCACTTATGCGAATTACTGGAGGAGCCCCGCTGTCGGAACCGGCTTGTGCGATTTAGACGCTAGTCAATAGACATGTCTAGCGACATCACTATCACACGTGAAACCCAAGATGTCAGAGTTAACCCATGTTATTTTTATGGCGTCTTTTTAGAAATATTTTAAAAGGTCGTTTCATTCAGCCTCCAAAGCGTAAACATCGGTGTCATTTTTATAGATACTCCAGCTCTTTTAACGTTTTCTGCCTTCTGTAGGCAATATCCAATTGAAAAAAAAAGAGCTTTACACAGTAGTCGTATATGATGTTTAACATCTAATATGTTATCTTAGTAAATACGCAATTGTAACTTATATAGTGAAAAAATGAATTGAGTAAGATTGGAAATAATTTTCTATCGAATAATTATCTTTAATGAAAATTTTATTTAATTAAAACAAGGAGTAATGTAATTTTTTTATCAAAAATAATTCTTGCTTAATGTGGAAAAGAGCGGATACAACAGACTTATGATAACTAAAATATGACACATATTCCTGTGATTTCAAAGTATTAAAACGTTGAAAAACAGCGTCAATAACATTACCACTGTTAGTTGTCGAAACACTGTGATTTGTGTTCATTTCGAGCTTGAATTCAGCATTCAAAAAAGCTATGAGCGGCTCAGATTTTGGCAAACTGAAATAAAAGTTAAAATTACCCCTCAAAATCATGGGAAGCGAGTGATAGTTTTCTTAAAAAGAGCAGAACTACCTTCGGTACGTAAGGGACAGTTTTTGAAGAGATTTTCTCTCACTAGATGGCTGCACCTGTCAGCCGCTTCCAAATTGGCGAAACGTGGTATGGTGTATGATAGCCAAATTAATTCTATTCAAATAAATGTTAAACTTAAATAATAATTGTTAAACTTATTTTATATAAATGCACTTAATTTCTGTTAATTTTTAAAATGATCCTCATAATTTATATTTCAGTTTTTATATTTTTACTTATGTACTTGTATCGATTATATATATGCTTAACTGCAACATAACTGTATTAAATACTGAAAACGTGGCATTTTCTGTACACCGTGTAGAGATAGCTTTGCTGACGATGTTGAACGAACACGCTTTGTAAATTTCCAGTACATATTGATAAAGTCTGAATAATGAATTTAATGAAAACTCAACACTTGAGTATTTATTAGAGTGCTATGAAACAAGCACCTAAAAACTGGTGACCCTGATGTATATTTACTGGAAAATGACAAAATAGCGCATTGGCTAACAAGATCGTGGAAATGGCAGTAAGAACAATTGATGCTGCAGTGGTTCAGAAAGATTCCTTAGGAGTGGATGAACTCCTGTCTAAATTAGTAAGTCTTGAAGAACAACTTGCCTCTTTGAAGCTACAACGAAAAGTCCAGGGCTCTAGCCCTCATCACCATCAGAGGAGTAGAATTTTCAGAAAATCAAGGCGCCGCTACAAGCCCCAGGGAAGATATTGCTTCTACCATTTCCGATTCGGGAAGGGGTGCCTCCCTGGCAAATGTGCCGTGCAGTTTCAATGAGCCGGGAAACGAATCCCAGCAGTAGACGCCGCGGAGAGTCCTGCTGCCGACATTTTAGGCCGCAAATACCGGTTATTTGTCAAGGACAGAGAAACCGGATGTCAATTCCTTGTGGATAGCGGAGCAGACGTCTCGATCCTCCCTTGGACAAAAACGAAAGGTGAGTGCCAAGCCTCTCAATATAAACTGTATGCTGCTAATGGCACTGAAATTCCAACATATGGTCTAAAAATTCTCACGCTGGATCTAGACCTAAGACGGCCATTTCAGTGGCTATTTATTATTGCCAAAGTTAAGCGAGGAATCATAGGTGCTGATTTCCTTCAAAAATTCCAGTTGCTGATAGATCTGCACAACAGGAAATTAATGGATGGAGTAACAAATCTTTCAATTAAAGGAGAAGTTGCTACAATCTAAAAAAAAATAATGATCTCAGCACGGTCAATAGAGCCTCCAAGTATTTCAACCTTCTTAACTTGTATCCTGATTTAACCAACCAAACTTGGTTAACAGAGTTGTCAAACATGGAGTAAAGCACTACATCCTAACACAATTGGCCAACCGGCTTATTCGAAGGCAAGACAACTGGCCCCTGATAAGTTGAAGCTGGCGAAGCAGGAGTTCCAGTTTATGCTGGACAACGACATCATTAGACCCTCAAAATCTCACTGGGCAAGTCCATTGCACTTGGTTAATAATAAGGATGGCACATTAAGACCATGTGGCGATTACAGGCGACTCAATGCACAGACAATACCAGATTTTAATTACATCCTGAAGTATAAAAAAATATTTTCAAAGATAGATCTTGTAAAGGCATATTATCAGATAGCTATTGCTGAGGAAGACAAAGAAAAAACTGCCATCACCACCCCATTTGGCTTGTACGAGTTCAATACTATGAGTTTTGGACTGAGGAATGCTCCTTCAACCTTCCAACGTTTCATTACTGAAGTACTGTATGGACTCGACTTTGTTTTCCCGTATCTTTATGATGTACGTGTTGCCTCATCTACGGAAGAGGAACACAGTGAACATCTAAAAATGGTATTTGAAAGATTCCAGCAATATGGACTTCGAATAAATGTTTCCAAATCAGTGATGGGAGCTGACCAAGTTGAATATTTGGGATTTCTGATCACGGCAGAAGGTTCTCGGCCATTGCCAGAAAAAGTTCAAGCTATCTTAAACTACAAACTACCAGAAACTATTCATGACCTGCGGACGTTACTCTGGGCATGATAAATTTTTACCGAAGATACCTAAAGGATGCGGCTAAGACTCAAGCACCTCTACATGAACTGTTAAAAGGAGTGAAGAAGAAAGACCGCAGAAAAGTGCATTGGACTGATGACACAAGGAGAAGCTTCGAAAAATGCAAAACTGATCTTGCCGAAGCTGCTCTTTTATCCTTTCCAAGATCTGGACTACCCCTATCACTTTGTACAGATGCATCAGATTTTGCTGAGGGCGCAGTACTCCAGCAAATAGAAAACGAGGGTTGGAAACCAATAGCTTTTTACTCAAAGAAGCTAAATTAAACACAAACAAGGTATAGTACCTATGACTGAGAACTATTGGGAATATACCTTTCAGTGAAACATTTCAAGCACCTGCTGGAAGGGAATGATTTTGTTATATATACTGACCGCAAGCCTCTGACTTTTGCATTTAAGCAAAAAAATGAAAAAGCATCACCAAGACGACAACTTCAATACATTTCAGAATTTAATTGTAACATTCAACATGTATTGGGTAAAGATAATGTTGTTGCAGATGCCTTATCCAGAAATGAATCAATTTCTGAGATCAACTTTGATGCAATTACAGAAGAGCAAACTTTTGACGAAGAGTTGCAACAATTATTGCACAACAATTCTCTAAAATTTAAACCTTCGACATTGCCATCTGGGAAAAAACTTTGGTATGACATCTCAACGCAAAAAATTAGGCCTTACATTCCACAAAAATTTAGGTTTCAAATATTCCAACTAATTCATGGCTTAGCTCACCCTGGTATTAAATCTACAGTAAAACTGATGACTGAAAAAATATGTCTGGTCAGATATTAAAAAGCAAGTCAGAGAATGGGCAAAGGCTTGCATTAGATGCCAAAATGTAAAGTCAGCAGACATACAAAATCTAAATTAGGAGAATTCGAACAACCAGATGAAAGTTTTAGTGTAGTTCATATAGATCTCATTGGAAAACTACCACCTTCAGAAAGGATGCAGTATTGCTTAACCTGCATTGACCGATTCTCTTGCTGGATGGAAGCAATTCCTATACCTGAAATAACAGCTGAAATAGTTGGGAGAGCATTTTATGAGAAATGGATTTGCAAGTTTGGAGTACCTGCCAAATTAGTCGCAGACCAAGGTCGACAGTATGAGGCAGAACTATTTAGAAGCATAGCTGCAATATGTGGTGCTAAAGTAGCCCACACAACATCTTACCACCCTCAATGTAATGGGAAAGTAGAACGTTTGCATAGGACCTTGAAAGGTGCTATAAAAGCTCACAACAATATTAGGTGGACAGTCATTACCCACTGTGTTGTTAGGTTTAAGAGCTTCCATAAGACCTGACATTAGTTACACAATTGCACGGTCTATGGTGCTTCTATTAAATTACTTGGTGAATTTTTTTATCCCCCTTCTATTAACATGGATCCACAGAATTTTGTTGCCAAATTACAGCAACACATGGCAGAGCTAATGCCACTGAAGTCTCCTAGCAACAGGAAGCAAAACATCGTTGTGTATAAAGATTTGAAATCCTGTTCCCATGTGTTTATTCGTATCGGCAGAGTTAAAAAAGCGTTAGAACCACCATATGAAGGTCCATATGCTGTACAAAAAAAGTGTGATAAGTATTTCACAATCTTAATCAAAGATAAAGCAGTTAATATCTCTGTAGATAGACTGAAACCTGCCTATTTGTCAGCAGTGGACAATCAAAATGAACAAACTAGTGTTGGAAAAAAAATGAGACTTCAAATTGAAAAGAACTTTCCCCATTGCCTGATGAACAACCTACTACCAGCTGTGGCAGAAAGATAAAAAAAACCAGTAAGATTTAGAGAATAAACAAAATAGCAACTATTATGTATGTAAGTGTTAAAGTTTGAAATTCCTTTCACTTATTACTAGTAAACAGTTATTAAAAATTAGTAAATTTGAAAATCACCATTTATAAAAATGTATCTAATTGATTAAATATATTTCTTTTGGTAATGCAATTCATGTATATATAGTAAAAAAGTTATAGTAAACACTACTTTAAATGTTGTAGATATTCTTATAAAATGACAATGCATGTTTATTCCTGGATTTTAGAATTGAAAATTGACTCTTAATTGGTTATATATACATGTATGATTTTTAAGCTAGTATTGTGAAATTTAAATAATTATTCTTCCACTATCCTCTGATATAACCTCATCAGTAAGTTTGTAAGCAAAAGTAGAATTGTTTGTAATTTCATAACAGCGAGAATCTAAATCAAACAAAAGCTTTGTAAATAAAAAGAAATTCAAGAGCATGATGTAAAATGTTCCATATATATTCTCGCATTCAAATTAATATATGTTATACAAAGTTTTCAACTTTATGTCACAAATAATTATTCATTACTACTGTTTTTTACATTGTCGACAGAAATTCTCTCATTAGTATTACAATTTGAGGGCATCTCATCTCTTAAATGTATTACAGAATGTATTTTTTTCATTGGAAAGTATGTATTTTAATAAAATTATCTATTATGTATTTAATAATGAACATAAAGTTTTCAGAATATCTCAATATAAATAGATGTGTTAGCATCAAATTCTATGTGTATCAATAAATATGTGTTAGCATCAAATAAATGTGTATAAATAGATACTGTTTTGCATAAAAATGCTCAATTGTGGTAAATGGATTGTATTAGTGATTAACTGAGTTATAATTATGTGGTGAATTGAAACTAAAGTTTTCTGGTATTCTTTCTTGTAAATAGGAAGTTTTCTGTATGTTATATATTATAAAATTACCCATTGTGATGTAAATATGAAAATAGATTTTTTTTAACACTATAGGATTTGATATGTTTCATAATATAGTCCACAAAAAATTAAGGTGTTGTCATTGCAGAGTAACTGATTACTGGAATTCTAATGTAAATATGCAATATTGTTGTTAAAAGTATAGCTGAAAATTACTGTTTTGTTTCTTAAATATGTATTGATGACTTAATTTATTAAATATATTTGTTAAAGGATCATACTATAATAACTTATCATCATTGAATATAATTGGTACATATAGTATTTTTTATTTGTGTGTGTATGATTTCACCATGTATAAAGTAAAAATGTGAAAATCATGCGTACGGCATAGGAAGTTTTGGTAACTTGTAAAAGTACAACGTTAAAAATGTTATTGAAAAAAATAAGATTGTAATTGTAATCTGTTCAATGTCTGAAACTGTCCCTGCCATATATTTTTTCTATGTATCGTAACTTTGTTACTGGCAAGGGAGTAATGTAAAGGACAGTTTTTGTAGAGATTTTCTCTCACTAGATGGCTGCACCTGTCAGCCGTTTCCGAATCGGCGAAACGTGGTATGGTGCAAGATAGCCAAATTAATTCTATTCAAATAAATGTTAAACTTAAATAATAATTGTTAAACTTATTTTATATAAATGCACTTAATTTCTGTTAATTTTTAAAATGATCCTCATAATTTATATTTCAGTTTTTATATTTTTACTTATGTACTTGTATCGATTATATATATGCTTAACTGCAACATAACTGTATTAAATACTGAAAACGTGGCATTTTCTGTACAACGTGTAGAGATAGCTTTGCTGACGGTGCTGAATGAACACGCTTAATAAATTTCCAGTACATATTGATAAAGTCTGAATAATGAATTTAATGAAAACTCAACACTTGAGTATTTATTAGAGTGCTATGAAACAAGCGCCTAATAGGTATATGGTAAAAGTATAAAATGCAGGAAATCTTTAATTTTTTTGTACTGTTTGATTTCAAGAAATGTATGCCACCACCGAAATCACTGTTTATCCGTTTACAAATAACCATTCTGCAGCACATATGTCCCCCCCAATATCGTTACTAACAGTACCCAGTCCACTTGTTTGACGATAAATAATGTTCATATGAGGAGTCACAACAGTGTGTTTTTCTGCTTGCGATAGATCGCAACACCAGCTGCTCTGCGGCCCGGTCGTTTAAACTGTACGCAGCAATCGAAGTTACGTATGGAAACACGCTAGTCACTATCTAACAACGTTACTGACAACATGAGTAACGAACATTTTTATGAAAAAACCGTCGTCGAAATTTGTTTGGTGAGCCTTTTGACAGTTGAGCGTAAGGATCGCAAGTTTATCCTGGGTGAAGTCAAAGACTTGCTGGTATGTGCGATGTGGATTTAGAGTATTATTGGGTTGATATATATATATATATATATATATATAACCAGAGTATCTAGTTCTTCCGAGCTATAACCTCTTATCTTAAGAATTTTAAGTGACTGTGACGAATTCACTCTTGCCCTTTGTTAATAAAAAAATACTTAAAAAGTAAAATATACTTATATGAGAGTAAAAAATTAAAATTTAAAACTACTTAAGTGCTAGAAAAATATCTTCAAAAACGGTACAAGCACTGAGAATAAAATAAATTTCGATCAGTGGGTAGGCAAGGTGCGGCCTGACCAATGGGAATGCCGCTTAGAATTCAGTCTTTGTAGAAATGAGAGAAACATTGAATGATTTGAAATCAGAAAAACAGCTTTTTTAAAAGCTAATAAAATATAAAATACATTTTGAAAAAATAGGAAAGAACATGTAAATTTAAAATCGATCTGGATAAATAATTTTCCATGGAGAATTAAAGTGATTTAAAGTAAATTTGAAAGTAGCGAGTTCCTGGAAATCGAACCTAGGGCGATTTATTTCAAGTCAGCTACTATAATCATTAGGCTACGAAGGTTCAGGGAAGGAGTTCAAGTAAGCTTTTAAGTTGTGTGAGAAGAGTGAAATGAATTTAATTAAAAATTTTAATTGAAGAGAGGATTCGAAAGAATATTATTGGGTCTGTTAAAATTAGGGGATCAGGGATATAATTTTTAATATCCAAGATCGAAGGATTATTAGTTATCAATTTTTTAAAAGAAGTCAGTTGCTAATTTTTTGATAAATTGTCTTATAGACATCATTTTGCTTGCGGATCTGAGGTCCTTATTCCTCATGAACCATTGAATTTTTAATAATTGTCGGAGAACGATGCTTTGAGAAACTTCAATTTGATTAATGTGAATTTTAGCTGCATGTGCCCAGATTGGCGCGGCATACTGGTTAACCTGTCATAGGATTAGTGTGTAGAAAAGCAATTTATTTTCTCTGCTTTAATATAGAGATTCTTGCAATTAAGGGGTAGATTTTACAGACCGATTGGGAAGCAAGCACTCGAGGGCTTGATGGCTACTAGAGCTGTACCGAGCTCAATCACCCTCAAGAATCTGTTTTGACGAAGATTACATCGCCGAAAGCTCTAACGTTTTTCGAGAGACCATCATCACTCGGAATGTTTACGCAGCATGGGCGCGTAAACTGACGAATGTGAAGCCCAATGATACAAACCTGCAGAACATTCATCAAGAAGTTGGGAAGCCAGGTGAGATTGTTAACAATCTTTTATTAAAGGTGAACGTTCCACTCTTTAAAATCCCCGCCTCTGAGCAGGGCCACCGCTAGTAGTTTCGCCACCCCGGACAAAGAGGTAAAATGCCGCCCCCCTCCCCTTGTTTATAAAAAAAATTAGAAGAGATAACATAAACCCTTCTCTAGCTTAATGGTAAAATAAAACGTGAGCAAAAAATTGCTATCAATAATGTTGAAGTTTTGATTAGCAAAAAATACTACATTATTAATTTATGTTTTTGGCACTAAATTAAAATTAGGGTTGCACAGAAAAAAGGAAAAGAGTTATTTCTAGAGTATAATTATAAAATACAGATATTAAAAAAATACTAAAAGAAATTATAGGATCACTAAATATTAAAACTTAATTGCGTATTAAAAATACATTTAAACCGAGAGTTAAACTTAAAAATGTTTCTTCCTCACTTTTAATTCTGAGAATTTTTTTTATAATTTCTTTAACATTAGTTTCTTCATCCCGTTTATCTTCAATGGCTATTGTTGTCAAGCCATTTAGCCGATCCTCGTAAGTTATGGAGTGTTATAAATTTGTAATTAATTTTAATTTGGAGAAACTCTTTTCTCCACTTTACACACTTATTGGGAGAGTAAACAATATCCTTACAACTATACCGAGATTTGGAGCAACATCCTGGTTCGATATGAATTTTAAAATCTCGATTGGACTTCCTTTTTTATTTAGCAAAGCCAAAACCGCTACTATCTCGTCTGACGTGTCCAGCGCGTTTGTATCTGATGAAATCCCATCAGTGAACACTGTTTTTATATCTTTACAATACTTTAGTTCATCGTTTTGAAGATTATCTTTTTTAAATCATAAATATTGTATAAAAATTAGAAATAGTTGTTGTGGGTACTGATCAAATCAAACCAGGATTCAAGTGCTTTGAAAGCTTTATCTAATGTGAAAAAGTAAAATTGCCTTATATGTCAAAGTAGGATTTTTTATCGGATCATCTCGTTTCTCATAGTCGAAATTAAATTTCCTTCTTCGAACTCTATGACGTGCTGGGTTAGCTCAAAATTAGCCGGTGTGTCAATTTCGTCGGCGAGTTCTCGAGCATTTCATTTAAGGCTATGTCCGATCTAAGATCTTTACAATTTTTCAAGAGCTCCATAGAAGATGGTAAATCATAGTCTTCTATCTGCAAGAGCTTATTATAGGATTGGTACAATTTAAGATTTTGTACCAAATTACAATGACGAATAGAACTTAAATTGTTTAACACAACTTAATAGTCCAGAAGCCTCAACTCATTCAGCTGTCAATCTCCGAATTATTACAAACAGCAAGTTAAGCATCGTAAATCCCTCCTACTTGATATCTTAGTGGTTTTAATGCATCAATTCGGCTTTCCCAACGATTTTGTTTGAAATCACTTACCTACTTTATAAATTGTGTTCATCATATTTTTATTTCTGTATATATATAATGCACATTTTGCTTTCACTTTAAATAAATATTTTTATACTAGGAACACAACAACAACAACAAAATAGTAACTATATTCTTTTACATTAATTATTGTTCATTAATAATAAAACTTTAATTAAATCCTTTTTTTATTGCTTTTATAAGAAGTTTCTGTCATATTTTTGACATTCTTATTGCTGCCTTTTTTAAAGATTTTAAATATTGCTATAGATTGGAACCTATCATTGCTAGAATTTTTTTCTTAAATATACATGCAAACGCTTTTAATTCTTTTCACAATCATGAAAAAAACATTTTAGAGGATTTTTGTGAAATATAATAGTAAAATGAAACAGTGAATAAAAACTATTGCAAACTGAAAACACCGACTTTTTAATTTTTAGTCCACCAGTGTTCTACGGAACGCTGATTAAGAGCCTCTCGTTTATGTCTTCGATGAGTGGTTATGTTCTGAAACTTTTTTTGGTAAGATATTAAAATAGGTATTCCAAGTATTTTAAATTAGTATTCATTGAATTTAAATGATTGAGAATTAAAACCTTTATGTATTAATCACAAATAAGACATATTTTAGTACGATTGAAACTTAATTTTAAAAAATGCTTTGGAAGTTATTTAGACTTAAATTCATTGTTGTTTGGTTATTAGGGCTGCTAATTCTTATGTTATTTTGATATCACTATATATTCAAATTAATTATCTCTATTTAATAATCGCCCTTCAAAATTCCACATTTCACTCCTGAAATTTTGCAATTTATTTATCTAAAGGATGTTTTTGCATTGAGTTAAATATTTGTATTTTTAAAAATATTTGTATTTTTTTGGTTTAAAATCTTAGTCTTTTATTTTTTTAAAATTTCTTCATATTAAACTGCAAATAATTTATTAACTCAATTTTTAAATTTTTCGGAATATGCATTTTGATGAACTTTGTTAGTAGCATACAAAATGTTTTACAATATTTTAAAGATATTATACATATTTTATGTATTTTTATAATTAATTATACACTTAATATACATAATTAGTTATACATTATATATATATATATATATATATATATGTAATTAATTATTAGAATGCATTAAATATTCCTTCAAATTGCCCGTGTAAAACACAGGTTCCCAAACTTTTTATCTCATAGACCCTTTGTCATGTTTTTCAGTATGGGGTTACTATTGAATTACCTGCTAACTACTATTGAATTTTTGCAAATTTATCAACTTAAATGTTTTTGGACAGCCAGTACCACTACTACTACTTTAAAAGAATTAAATTTATAACTAATGAAGTATAGAGTTAAAAGTTTAAAATCATATGTTAATGAATTAAATTAAAAGTTAATTAGTACATAAAATAACTGTTAAATAAAATAACCAAACAACACACAATTGATTTTAATGGGAAGGGTGAATCTGGCGCTACAATAGCAAATTTTCAACATTTAGCATCAATCTTGCCAGGTTTAACCTTAAATCTCCTCTGTAAGTAGTTTTGTTTTGGAAATCGGCAACTGCGCTGAAACTCCTTCTTACAAGCAAAAATAATTAAAACTTCCTCGTGATAGTCCATAATTCGGGACAAATAACAGCTTTGCTTTTTTAAAGCCAAAATTGCTGGCTTCCGTTTTTAAATTTTAAAATCATAATTGGTGCATATCACGGTCAGTTCCTGTTGTCATGAGACATTTTTTTTCACTATAACTATATAAATTCATTGCCTACTGTGGTATTACCATAGTCAAAGCATTCTCAATCATGGTTTCAAAATCTGAATAAAAGACAGTTAAATATTGAAAGTAGGTTAAAACGGGCTGACAGATTGTCTGGGTGTATTTGAGAAAATTCCAGACCTCCAGTATTATACTTCTTTAGTTTAACTCTGGAAAAAAACGCTAAAATAGTTCCTGTTTTAAAAAAAATTATGCTGTCACCTTGTACGGGCAAATTAACCTCATTAAATTTAGTAACTAAATCTAATAAGTAAGGAAAATTTGGTTTCCTCTTGATTAAATTTTCTTTTAAAATTAATGTGACGATCTAGTTTAATGAGAGCCAATATCACATAGACCCCTACTTACACCTCATTGACCCCCAAATTATTTTTCTTCTGACGTGGATCCCTTGCAGGTTGTCATAGAACTCTGGGGGTCTATATGGGCCACTTTGGGAATCACTGGTGTAAAAGATCTTAATTAAAAAGGTATCGTGCAAATTCCTCTTAAAATGGCAATAACATGCAAAAAAATTTTGTTCAACTTTTTAAAATTTAATCTTACAAAACAATATGGCTATATTAACAGTCTTAGAATAGATTAAAGAAATTATATGTTTACTTCACATGTTACATCCAATAAAAAGAAAAAAAGTGTCTATATTAGTAAAATTAATTTATTTTTTTCTTTGAAAATTCTTTTAACAGTTTGAAGCAATAAATTAAATATTTAGCAAATATAGACTGGTTCTTTTATGACTAAACAAAATTGTCACAATATATTACGATTACAAAACAAAATTATCATAATAAATATTTCTACGTTGTATTTCACTTTCGAGCTATTGCTGTTAGGATCCTTTATGTATGGTAAATAATTAATGAATGTACTCAAAAGCTCATTAATGTTTTGCATTTTAAATGACCTACTATCGTCCTTTATAAGTGACTAAAGAAATTATTTTCATACGAGAGGCAAATAATATTTTTTCATTTGAATAACAATGTCAATCGAAAATGCTTTAATACGATTACGGTGCATTCAAGCTACGAAAACACGCATACTTAAAACTGTTAATCAACATGAAAATATTCTACGAAATTGATGACATTTATGTATGAAAAACCAAACTTAATAAATAAAATAGAAAAAGCACAGTTGCCGGAAAATAATTTTTGAAGTGATAACTTCTGTTGTTTCGTTTTTCTGGAGAGTGAACTTAAATGAACGTCACTCTCGGGTATGTAATGCTTATTCGGCTTTTTCCGTCTTTAGTCGAACATACACACTCCTAAAAAAGAAAGGAGGGACTCTTCCCCCGCCACTCTGAAACGCGGTTGTCTCCATACCAATATGTCGTAAAAGTAAAGTTCTTAGCTTTTATCTACGTGGGGCTTCCCCCTCCCTCGTCACCTTTTTCTACGGAAATGAATGCGGGATTCTTTCTAATCCTACTTGAAGTATGAAAATGAAACGTTATATTTTTTAAAAATAGACTTAGAGAGAAATTGAAATCCTACACTAAAATTAAACATAAAATGTAGAAAAAGGACAAATTTTTATAGAACTAAGTATATAGAATAATTATCATTAGTAATATTGTAGTGATCTTAAGAATAAAAAACTATTTTTGTAAGTGAATCAGTATAGCAATGAACAAATAGTTCTATTAATCACATTATCTAAATATACTTTGAGTCTTAAAAGAAAATTAAAACGAATAAAATTTTAAAATAACAAAATTTAGTATACAGGCATTAAGAAAAAGTTACATTAAATAATTTAAATACAAGAAAACAAAATATAATTATATATATAACAAGATTTTCCCTGCAACAGCACCAGATATATTTGTACAAAACTGCCATACAGAGACAAAAGAGCTAGTATAAGCCAGAGATTAGGTGATATAAATCTTCTGATTAAATCCCCTTTTAAAGGTTTCGACCTAGATTTCTCTCTTCCCAATCAACTACTTGTCTTACTATCACTTTGCTAAAATTAATTCATGGAAATTGAATATTGTTAAATTACAACTAAAATTTACAAAGCCGGATCAGGTCTTCTGGACAAATTACCTATGATTTTAAGTGGGAATTTTAAAGTAGATTTTTCAAAAGATAAATTAAAAACTTTAGTTGATGATTTAAAATAAAAATTCAATTTAATTATGTCAAATGATCCAAATGAAGCACGAGCAAGTACATAACATTTGACGGAGTTTTTTTTATAGATACACTCATGTTCATAAATTAAGGATAATGAAGTTCAGTCAAAGAAAGAGACAGAAGCAAAACAAATTTTACTTATTTGTGAAGTCTATTCAGTAAACAAAAGGTAAAGAGCAAAAAAGTTGCTATACGTTTGACATAATTAATAAAAATTGCGATTTTTACTCCCTGGGGCAAATTTCAAAAAAAGAACCTATTTACAAAAAAAACAGTATAAATTGGTTAGTATGATGATTAATACGGAGTATGTCTCCCGGACGATGCAAAACAGGCCTTACAACGCCTAGGCATGCTGAGTATCAAATTATCAATCTGATCATGGGGAATATTAGACCACTCATCAAGCAATGCCCTCCGAAATTCCGGTAGACAGGTGGGAGGTGGTTGGCGGGCTGCAATTCGTCGACCAAGCATATCCCACACATGCTCTATTGGATTCAATTATGGTGAGTATGCTGGCCAATCCATACGGGTGATATCCTCCGATTGAAGGCATTCGTGTACAATGTTTACACGGTGAGGACTTGAGTTGTCATCAATAAACAGAAATTCAGCACCCATGGCAGAAAACAAACAGAAACAAACGTACATGTTGTTCCAGAATGACATCCCGATAGATGTGGCCTGTCATCGTTACACTCTGAACATGCAGGTCAGATCTGGAACCAAGAATAATTCCTTCCCAAACGAGGCATCCTGCACTACCGTAACGATGTCGTTCAATGGTGTTCTCTTGGTGGTAACGGGTACCTGGCGCTCTTCATATTAAAGTCCTGCGAGAATCAGACTACAAACTAAACCTGGACTCGTCGGAGAGAGAGAAAACATCACACAAGACCGCTGTTGTGGTGTCCACAATGCATGCTCTCTACTCCAGGTTAATCGCAGGTGACATTGCGTTGCGGTAAGTGGAACACATCTGACAGTCCTACGAGCATATAGAGCAATGCGCCCTAAGCGTCTGTACACGGTCTGTCTTGAAACTGTCGTACCGGTAGCTGAAGAGAACTTACGAGACAGGTCTGATCCTGTGCTCCGTCTGTTTCTTTTGGCAGTTACTGCCAAATACCGGTCCTCATTCGGCGTTGTAACTCGGAGACGACCTGTGCTGTAACATCTACTCACATTACCATCATCTTGGAATCGTTGTCAAAGCCTGGAGATGACACTCTAGGCGATTCCAAGTTCCTCGGATACTTCCAGCTGGGTACGTCTACATTCCTGTCGTCCAATAATTCTACCACGTTAAAAATCATCCAAATGCTTCCTTTGTGCCATAACTATGCGGTTATTGCACTGAAAGGCTTTTAAAGCGCTTGTGAACAATTTTACTTCTTTGCCACCATTCTTTATATACATCTCTCTTACACTCTCGCCATTGTAACGTACTCTCCACGCTATGTGGTGGTCTTCTGTAATTTGCGTATTCTTTTTCAAGATGTGTGTGATATTTCTACAGGTGAAATTTTTACTTTTGAGTTCAATTTCTGTGCGATTCTGAATTAACATTAATTTATGAACATGAGAGTATTTAAATAAATTTTTGAATCTCTACAGAATTTATAACCTATTTCAGTTACCATAAACCTATTGTTTCCTTCTTCGAATACAATTAATTTCCCAAATATGATTGTATATTTCGCACAAAAACATTACTTTATGAGTACAGATATACGAATAAATAATTTTATAGGACAATACTAATATATATATATACCCTTCTTTCTTATTCATCTAACTAATCACCTATTCATCTAATTTGAAATAACATTTTAAAACTTGAAGTTATCACTTTTATTTTATGGTCATAAGTACACACACTTTTTCTTCTCACTTTATCATACGTAATAATTAAAATTCCTGGGCATTAAACCTTAAAAATCTAAAAAAGAATTTGAAAATGAATATATTGTTATAATTTTTTGTTGTCCTACTTTGTCTTGTTTGCATAAATGCATGAAACTAAAAGAATTAGTCCGGAAGTCAAATTGACACAAGATTCCCTCAGTTTTCTTCGAAAAAGGGTCTTTTTCTCAGAGTCATTCTGTCGCTTTCTTTTCATTCATAAAACTTGACCGTGCTCTTCATCACTTTTGTTGAGACTAATCTCTGCCAAAATCTCTCTCTTTCAAGAGTATCAGAATTCACGCATACAAAGCAGTAACAGCTGTAGGAAAGTTGAAAGAGAAGGACCCGCTTGCCGAAATTCTTCTTTATCGCCCCTTCTCCCATAGGACCAGCGTTGGGAAACACGGCTTTAAATACTAATGGATACTACTTGAAAAAAAACCTCTAGGACTTCATAGAAAACGTAAATATTTTGCATACTCGTTTTTAATTTTTTTTTCTTTGAAATTTTATTCTGACTCATTGAACCCCTGGGTTATCTTGGTTTATTTTCTTCATAATCTAGTTAATTTTACAGGCAATTTGCCGCCTCCTAAGTTTGCCGCCCCGGGCAGGGGCCCGGTTTGCCCACCCTTAGCGCCGGCCCTGGTTTCACCCTACCCAGTTCTAACCCCATCGCCAGTGTCATAGGTCACGCGACTCTCTCCCCCTCTAGAAGATTCGTTTCCCCCTACTGCTATTTAGACCTGTTTTGAACTGTTGCATTCAACGCTTATAATCATTCCAATGATTTCATTCTCTCTCAAGAACATTGAGCAACATAACTTTTTCCATGACATAGACAGCATTTAAACTTAAATTAGGAAGTTTTTGGGTTTTACGTCCTTTGATTTCTCACAAGGCTCCGCATTTAAATAGATGTAAACCAATTTCATACCTCTATTGCTTATTTCATTGCCAAACACTGCACAAAGCAGTCACAATAAATGTTTGTCTTGCAAGAGCGATTGTACAAGTTTGAGTGTGCGGTAGGGTGGCGATCACAGAGCCAACAGGTTGTTTTATTTAGTTCAGTACGTAGATAGTTGTTTCAAAAATAAATATTCTTAATTACGTTTTAGGTAAAAAGTGCACTTACACCCTTAACCCGCCAACTGGACAGCACGGATTTTTCCGCCCTACTAGAGAGGCTTCGAAAACGGACCACACTGAATTTTTCCTAAGGCCGGGGACTCACCAAAAATGAACCAAACAGATTTTTCCCCTTCAAGTAATGTGTTCAAAACCGGTAAGGTCGTATTTTTCCGAATTTTTTTCCCCCTTTAAAGGTTTACGATCTTGTTAGATAATTACAGACGGTCGGGGAGACACAATGGGCATTGAGGGGAACTTGTATGGCTCACGGGGAGACCGGTTCCTGTGTCAATCGTAAAATCTTCAACCTAAAGTGTACACAAATAGCAAGTCAACGAGTTTAGAATTCTCATTTTTTTCTTTACCTTAAAATTCTCAAATGGAATTAAGTTTTATAATGTATGTCTAAGTTTTTAAAAAATATCTGTAGTAATTAAATTCAAATTATATAATCATCAAATTTATAGTTGTAACTAAAAATAGTTTGTATTTAAAGTACTTTAGCTCTCAACATTTTGTAAGAGCTGAGACACCAGCTCTGTCAGGAGAGGGTGATTCTGTAGGATTTTCCCTTTGAAACATTTGTTAAAAGGTTGAGTCATATCCTTTTCAGAGGACCATAAATCTCAATTTTATTTATTACTGCATTCCGAAGCAGTGCCATCTAGTGAGCTTTCGTAGCTCCGGCTTGAATAATTTTTCGGCAGAGGCCAACTAACTACTGCTAGTTCAACACGTCGCGTTTTTACCGCATTTCCGCACCCAGCGCGGCATCACCAGTCCTAACATCCAAGAATGAGAAACGGTTTATTTCCCCGTCTTCTAAAGGTATAACTCAACTTTTAATTAACCTAATTCCTGCATTTCTTTCTCTTTGTAAATATCCCCTTTTGTAAATATTTCCCTTTAACTTTAAATAAATTCTCTTTTACTTTGAAGTATTTGTGTTTATAAATGACTTAGATTCAATTAATAATTCATCACTCACCCTTAAATACTTACCCCTAGACAAACCACCTCGCAATCTAAAATCCCGCCTTCTGAAGAGTCTGATTTTTATTCGAAGATTTATTCGGACTCCTACAGAAATAATTGGGGGATCGCCTGGGATTTGATTTCGAAAATCTTCTCTAAATAATAAGTTGATAACCTTCCAACTCTCTTCTTTAAAAAAAACCATTTTTGGCTGCACGACTAAAAATAAAAATAAAAAAAAAAAAAACGGACTGAATCGAAAATGCGGATTGCCTCTCATAACATATTAACATTTAGGTGAATAAAACGAGTCACCAAGTCACAACTCGAGATCTTACAAGATCGCTTGCCGAAACCACGTTATTTTCTGCCGTGTACAACAACTACAAGAGTTTCACAAGTCCAGTGAACTCATCCAGGAGCCTTTGAAGTTTGTTTTCAAGTAATTAATCACACGTCGTCAACTGTATCAGGTGTGTACTGTTTTTTATTTCGTTTTCCTTGCAACAGGAAAAAAAAGGGAATCTTCAGAAAAGAATACGTGAGCAAGTGTTAATTTACTTATAAAAAAAATGTTGTAGTCGATTTCATGAAGTAATTTATATTTTTAAATATGTGTGTTTTTCTGAAATACTATTTTTCTATGTGTATAGAAATCGTATCAATTAAAATTTTCTACAAGTATATCTTTTAAAATATTAAGAAAGTCGTACGTAATATTCAAGTGTTTTATTTGTATGTCATTTATTAAGGAATTGCATTTCATATGAAAAGTTCTCATTTTCTTTTAGGTTAAGTCATTGACCTTGAACTAAGAGATTAATGTTTCTCCCATTCCTAAACATTTACCGTTTGGATGCAATCGTAATTTCAATGACTCATATAGTTTAACATTTCTCTTGAAGCTGTTTGGTAATTAATTATTTTTTACGAGTATTCCAGAAATATATTTTGAAAGAAATATGCTATGTTTTTTAGAATTGATGAAGGATCATGAATAATCTTATTTTTAATGATGTATTTTATCATTCAATATATAAGTATTTTGAGCTCATTTTTGACAGAGAGAGAGAGAGAATTATTATGCTTTCTATTGAAACATGTGTTTATCCTTAGAATGTGTTGAAGGGATCCTAAAAAGATTTTATTTTTATTGGTGTAATAAAAAATATATATGAGATTTTTCTATAAGTGACTAACTTCTAATTGTTTGCTTTTTTCAGCAAAGAACTTTAAATAATTAACTTTTTCATATCACAATAAATTTTTAATCACTGTTTCTAAACAAGATTTATATTAATTTATTTTTCTTTCAAATTCTTTTTTGCATTTATTATAACGAAATGAGAACTGATATATCAAATGGTTAAAAAAAAAAAAGGTTTTGTTTTTAGTTGAAATTAATGATTTGACTATTTTAAATTAAGCATTACGTATTTTAGCTCGCACTGTTGTCTTTATACGTTACTGGTTTAAAATATTTCTAAATGAATAGAATTTGAATATTTCAATGTATATTTAGTGTATTTTGATGCAATATCATTTTAACTTGAGAATTTTTGTAAATGCAAACGAGAACTGCCAATAGCAACATCATTTTGTTTGAACGCGTAACAATTTTGTTTATTCCTTTGGTTACTATCTAAACTTAAATTTAAATTTTAAAATGGCGTATCTTGGCAAAGATCGACGCGAAGATTTATTTGTCTTAGCCACGGAATTAAATTTAAAATTCGATAAATCTATGACCATCGCCACACTTAAAGATGTAATTATTGGTAGTGAAAATTATGACGAAGAACTGACCAAAAACATACATTCAACGATTGTTGAGGATCGCAAAGCCTGAGAAGAAAATTTACGCATTGAAGAGGAAAAAGAAAAATTACGCATTGAAGAACGAGAAGAAAAATTACGCTTCGAACAATTGAGGTTAGATGAGCAAAAACGCAAAGATGAATTTGAGTTGGAAAAGTTAAGAATCCAATTAGACGCTGATACATCCAAAGAAAGTGATACTAAATTTCTCGTCAAAGAAGTTTCAAAGCTTATACATCGTTTTGATTTGAAAGAAGACATCAGTCTTTATCTAAAATTATTTGAACGTCAAGCGCAGAGATTAAATATTGATCAAGAAAACTGGGTTTCTCATCTGTTAGGCTTGTTACCGACGGAAGTATCTCACATCATAGCGAGAGAGCCTGACGATAAAGCCAACTCTTACAAACACGTTAAAGATTTACAGCTGAAACGCTTTAAACTAACTCCAGAAAAGTTTCGACAACTATTTGTCACTCACCAAAAAGCACCTGAAAGAACATGAATTGATTTTTACCATGAGTTAAACACTTACTTCAACGGATGGATAGATGGATTGAAGATAGATACTTTCAACAAGTTATCAGATCTAATCAAAACAGATCAACTCAAACGAAAACTCCTTTTGAATTTAAAGAATATTATCTTGATGAATGGGCAAATATGAACTCCCCCCTGTTCAATTAGCAGAAAAACTAGAAGAATTCGAAGACTTTAAAAGGACTCTGAAACAAAAATCTAGCAGTCCATTTGTGAAGAAACAAGAATTCAGATTCACAGAAAAGAATCACAGGATATGAAGCACCAGGAAAATTCGAGTATAACAGAAAAGATAAGAAGTTTCCAGCGTCAACGAATTACAACAAACATTACGAAGCCCCTGTTACCAAGTACGAATCTGTTCAAAGATATCAAGACAGCGCGCAGAAAGGGTATTACAACAAAAATTACGAGAAACACTCAAATCACAATGCTTCCAAGCATATGCTCAGACGAACTATTCAAAATTGCCGAAATTCAAAGAACCTCCAAAAGAAACTTGCACACTCATCGTTAAGGAAGGTTTACGTACTAAAGAGATATTTTTTGGAAAGTTGAAAATCACGGCACTCATAGACAGTGGTAGTACCATAAGTTTGCTTCGAGAAAACACAAGCAGAAGAATAATGGATCCAACAAAATTATCGAAGAACAAGATGCTTCTCACAGGTATTGGTGAAGCACAAGTGAGAACTTTCGGTTCCTTTGAACATAAGTTCAAAATAGATGATGAAAATTACTCGTTAACTTGGCATGTTGTACCGACTGATAAATTAAAATTCGAAGCAGTTATTGGATCAGATCTTTAGGAACAAGCATCGATAAGTTTTACTAAAAAAGGAGTTAAATTCAACAAATATGAGAATCATGCACAGCTTATGCAAATATCTGCTGAAAATCTTCAAGAATAACTAGACCTACGTCATGTTGAAAATCGTCAAATCAAGAAGGAACTTGAAAAGTTAATTCAAGACTACAAGCCAGAAAAAACAGCATCTACTGACGTAACAATGAGAATTATTTAAAAGACGAAGAACTAGTCTGTCAACACCCTCGTCGACTAGCTTCTTCACAGAAAGACAAGAAGTAAACAAACAGATAGACGAATGGCTCAACGAAGGCATACGTCCAAGTTCTTCAGAATATGCAAGTCCAATCGTAATGGTAAAAAAGAAAGATGGATCTTCGAGAATGTGCATCGACTACAGAAAATTGAATCAGAAGCTTGTGAAAGATAAATTTCTGTTACCTATCATCGAAGATGTTTTAGACACTTTGCAAGAAGCAAAAGTATATTCTACATTAGATTTACGCAATGGTTTCTTTCACGTCGATGTTGACGAAGATTGCAGAAAGTATACATCCTTTATCGTCCCAGACGGACAATTTGAATTCAACAAAGTTCCTTTCGGACTAAGCACAAGTCCAGGAGTTTTCCAACGCTACGTTTCAAGTATATTTAGAGATCTTACTCGGAAAGGAATTGTAATCAGTTATTTAGATAATCTCGTCATTCCAGCGAAAAACGAACAGGAAGGTCTCGAAAAACTTAAAATTATTTTTGAAGTCACAAAGAAATACGGATTAGAAATTAAGTTCAAGAAGTGCCAATTCTTAAAAAAGAAAATTGATTTCTAGGTCACATTGTAGAAAGCGGAACTATATATTAAACCATCTCCCACGAAAACACTAGCTGTCCGAAAATTTCCAGAATCAACAACAATAAAACAAGTACAAAGTTTTCTTGGTTTCACTGGATATTTCCGCAAGTATATATACATCAAGGATTATTCAAAGATAGCTAAACCACTTAGCGATTTAACAAGAAAAGAAAACCTCTTTGTTTTCGGGACTCAACAAAAAGAAGCATTTGAAAAATTGAAGAAAATCATGTCCGAAGGCCCAATCTTGCACCTTTACAAGTATGGAAGAAAAACAGAACTGCATACAGACTCCTGTAAACAAGGGTACGGCGCAATTTTGTTACAAGAAGCAGAAGATGGAAAGTTACATCCCGTTTACTACATGTCGAAAAAGACAAATATAGCAGAAGAAAAGTATGACAGCTACGAATTAGAGGTACTAGCAATTATCAACACATTAAAGAAGTTTCGTGTTTATCTTTTAGGACAACACTTTAAAATAGTAACTGACTGTGTTCAGCATTTCAGAAGACTGCAAAAAAAGGAGCTAATTACTCGCATAGCCAGATGGGCGCTTCAATTAGAAGAATTCGATTATGAAATAGAGCACAGAGCTGGAAGTCGTATGAAGCACGTTGATGCTCTTAGTAGATATCCCGTAATGATGGTATGCAATGACACATTAACTTCAAAGCTTAAAAAAGCACAAGAGGAAGATGACAACATCCAAACATTGAAATCACTTCTAGAGAAGCAAGAATCAGAAGAATTTTTGAGCGAAATGGTATACTCTACAAGTACTTAAATGGTCGATAATTAATTGTAAACCTAAAGCAATGCAAGCTGAACTAATTAAATTGATTCACGAAAATGGTCATTTATCAGTAGGAAAAATAGAAGAAATTGTGAAACAGGAAATTTTTATCCCAAATTTAACCAACGTCATTAAAAAGTAATAGTTAATTGTGTTCCATGTATCTTAGCTAATAAGAAAACTGGCAAAAAGGAAGGGTTTTTGAATCCTATTTTTAAGGAAAGCATTCCTTTAAGTACGTACCATGTTGACTTCATTGGTCCTTTACCCTCCAAAAACAAAAGTTATCAACACATTTTCACCGTAGTAGACGAATTTACCAAATTTACTTGGCTATATCCCGTCAAAACTGTGTCTGCTGAAAGTGCCATCGAAAAACTAAAACAACAGCAGAAAACCTTTGGTAATCCCATCAGAATTATCTCTGATAGAGGTTCAGCGTTCACTTCAAAATTATTTAACGACTACTGTGATGAACAGAACATTCAACATCTACAAATAGCGAAAGGTGTTCCTCGAGGAAATGGACAAGTTGAACGAATTCATCAAACTTTGATTCCAGTTCTCACCAAACTATCATTAGACGACTCAACGAAATGGTACAAATACGTCGACAGATTACAGAGAATACTAAATAGTACTATAAGTCGCAGTACAAAATGGACACCATTCGAACTATTAGTGGGAATCAAAATGCGTAACAAGGAAGACATCCTAATCAAAGACTTACTTCTAGAAGAAATGGCAAAAGAATTACTAGAACAACGCGAATTTTTAAGAAACGATGCAAAAAAGAACATCGAAACCCTGCAGTCTGAAAATAGAAAGACGTATAACAGAAGAAGAAAGAAAGCTTCGTTATACAAAGGTGATTTAGTTGCCATCCAAAGAACCCAATTTGGAGCTGGACTGAAACTAAGACCAAAGTTCTTAGGCCCTTACAAAGTAACAAAAGTTAATTCCAAGGATGGGTATGAAGTGGAAAAGGTTGGTCAGCACGAAGAACCGAACTCAACCACCACCTCAGCTGATTTGATGAAACATTTTTATACTTAATTGAATTTTTTTATATTATTTTTAATTTTTCTCATATTATATCCCTCTTGAGAAATTAATAGATGTTCTATGGTAACACACTCGTTTCCATTAATCATTTTATATTCACTTGTAATATTTATTATATTTTCGTATTATTCTTTATCTTTCTATTGATGCGAAGGATTTTTTTATGGTTTAGTTAATCGTAGATCACAACATAGAATATTTTGTTTTTATATGCTTTATTTTAGGTCCGGAATTGTGAATATTAGGTATACATCTTTTCATCTGTAATATTTTATTTTATTATCTTTAAGAATCGCGTGTTATTTGTCTTTATTGCATCCACATTCCAATAATCATCAAATTTATAGTTGTAACTAAAAATAGTTTGTATTTAAAGTACTTTAGCTCTCAACATTTGTAAGAGCTGAGAGACCAGCTCTGTCAGGAGAGGGTGATTTTGTAGGATTTTCCTTTGAAACATTTGTTAAAAGATTGAGTCATATCCTTTTCAGAGGACCATAAAACTCAATTTTATTTATTACTGCATTCCGAAGCAGCGCCATCTAGTGAGCTTTCATAGCTCCGGCTTGAATAATTTTTCGGCAGAGGCCAACTAACCACTGCTTGTTCAACACGTCGCGTCTTTACCGCATTTCCGCGCACCACCAGTCCTAACGTCCAATAATGAGAAAGGTTTATTTCCCCGTCTTCTAAAGGTATAACTCAACTTTTAATTAACCTAATTCCTGCATGTCTTTCTCTTTGTAAATATCCCCTTTTGTAAATATTTCCCTTTAACTTTAAATAAATTCTTTTTTTACTTAAATGAAGTAAGTATCTGTGTTTAAATGACTTTAATTCTTCACTCACCCTTAAATACTTACCCCTAGACAAACCACCTCGCCAATCTAAAATCTCGCCTTCTGAAGAGTCCGATTTTTATTCGAAGATTTAATCGGACTCCCATATATATATATATATATGTGTGTGTATATTCGACTTCTAATATTTTTTCAAGTATTCCTTAAATTTCATATAATTTAATTAAGTGAGGGGATATTAAAGTCGCACTCCCTCTCTTCTCTACTCAACTACTTGAGGGCTTTTGGCGACGGACCTGTGGCCGGGGTATCAGGTGGTCAAGGTATCGAATCATGGTTGGCATGTCTCGAGTTCGAGCCCAGTGCCACAAAAGACCCGCCGTGTAGGGCAGCGATGCACGTTAAATCTATCGAGAGCTGAAATGTCCTCTCGTTGGTGTGGTAGTTAGGAGAGAGGGGTGCCAGCTCAGGTGTCGCCCTCGTCATTTGACCATTTTTCAAAATTACGAGGTCCATCACTAAAAGCCCTCGTGTAGCTGAACAGTGCGACGTTAATATTCACTCACTTGGCGACAGACCTCGTAATTTTAAACCATGGTCAAGTGACGAGGATGACGCTTGAGCATCGCTCCCTTACACGGCGGATCTTCAGTGGTGCTGGGGTCGAACTCATGACACGTCAGCTACGAGTCCGTTACTTTGACCATTAGGCTACCGCGGCCTCACAATGTGGTTGAAAACTGCATGTTATGAGTAAAAATATGCTGAAACATTTGATGAACTTATAATAGATTTTTGCATAGAAGATAGATGTGTGATATGCTAAAATGACAATATGTAAAAGTTGTGAGAATATCGATGACAATTTTTGAAAAATTCAATTTAAGTTTCAGTTTGAAACTTATTCGTTTTTTTTCGCATTTAATATTAAATAGTCGCGATAACAAATTAATAGTTTAACGCATTCATAGATCATAAAAAATAAAGGTATAAATGACATTGTTGGGAATAATATGTTTTTATAGTTTTGAATTCAGACTTCTTTGCAGGAGTTTAGACTATTAAAAGGCTGATGTAGAAGTTAGAAAACTAATATTTAAAATATATGGAAAACAATATCTGCAATTCCATGATCTTGACGAGCAGAAGACGGCATTTTTACTTAGTAGGGCAGAGTAAGCATAAGGTAGGAGCTTGTGGAGTAAACAACCAGGCCTCTGCAGTTTTGGCAGGTAATGAACTCCCATTTGTAGCTTTCTCAGTAAGGAATATAAAAATAACAAATAGAAAAATAAGTCATGTAAAATTTTATATATTTTAATAACAATGAATTGTGAACTTAATTTCCAATTCATTGTCACGAGTTGGCAGTAACTACGGTACTCTATCGACGTACTTCTTATATATATATATATATATATATATATATATATATATATATATATATATATATATATATATATATATATATATATATATATATATATATATAAAAGAAGTACGGTTGATAGAGTACCAATAATTTTAACGCAATTTTATATTTCGTTCTCGTAAACTTTACTCCTTTTAAAACATGTATTGACAAAATACTCTCCTTTTGTATATTTATAAAATTTTAAAAATATAATGGTTATCTTACTCAACATTTTAAATCAGGGGCGGCAACTGTGTAGCTAAGACGTGCCAAACCAATCTGTCAGTATCATTCAGCGTGCCACATAGTAGGAAATTTTTGAAATCCTTCGATTCTTACGGTAATATTTGCAGATTTAAAGAATAGAGGTAAATAATTTAGATTTACAGTTTTATATTTTATATTAATTATGGATCAATAAAATACATTTATTAACATAAAAATAAACAATATAAAATGTTACTATTTCTTCAACAAAGATAAAAAATTAAAAATGTATGTTTCCAACATATTTACTTAAATAAGAAATAGACAAAGTGAAATATAAATGATTCCCTTCATTACAGTTAAATAAAAATTGTAATGCGAATTAACTCTTTCACGACTCTTCTTTCATATCGCAAAACCAGGGGTATAATGCATGACACGATTCTGAGCATTCAGTTGTTAAACAATTTCTTTGCGGAGTCGAAATATTTTTCATATTAGGAAAGATTTTTACTTTGATATGCCGAATCATAAGTGGAAAGCAGAGTACATGCAATTTTCTTTATCAACAATTAAATCCCCTAGCAATAACACTCAATTATTTACAAAATAGCTGTAAATTTATCCTTAGAATTATCTTTCAGATTATTTTGTAGTTCCATAAATGTCCATAACTCAGAAGATGTTTGTCAAATAAGGTCTATTATCAACTTCCATCCACTCAAGAATTGACAAATTTGTAGAGTAGTGCTGAGTGCCACTAAGAATTGTACCACGTGCCACAGGTCCATAGATTGCCGACACGTTTTAAATGTTCTTATTAACTAACCATCTCCTATTCAAACACAATTTATATGATAAAAAAGGGTTTTCATTCATTTTGTAGGGAATTGTATTAGATTCAACCATAAGTAATTTTGTGTTTCAAATAAATTACGTTGTTTCGGGGATCCCCTTAGAGCAAAATGAAAGGAATTTGACATAATTATAGTAAGTTTCTCTAAAAGGGGAAACGTTCACTTTCAAAATACACTGCGTAAAGTGGTTTTAGGTGTACGAAGTTATATTCACTATTATTCCTAAAATAAATTTTGATATTTTGGTTTTTCGTTAAGTTTTGAAGTTATTTCTTCAAATATACTTCTCCATTACATTTCTTTCAAACTTGCTATTTTCTTTTTGCGGCCACGGTAGCCTGATGGTCATGGTTATGAACTCGTGTCCAGTGTTCGAGCCCTGGTACCACAAAAGTTTAGCGTTGAAGAGGAGCTGATGCACGTTAAACACGTCGAGGTCAAAAGTCCTCACGTTGGTGTGATGTGGAAGTTTGGAAGGGGAGTTATCAGCTCAGGTATCGTCCTCGTCACTTAACCGCGGTTCAAAAATTTACGTAGTCGCTCGTCAGTAGCCACCGTGTTGACTTAGAATGCAATATAAACCCTTGACGTGTGCACTTGAGTTAATTCGAGTACGCTAAACAGTTCCAAATATGCACATTAGATATAATTCAAACGAGGTCGCATTTTATGCTGCTGTAATTTTCTCACTCAAATATCAGCGAGCGCCGTCTGCACTCGTGATATTTGACTGTTGTTTCTTATATTTACGATTTAGTCGTTAAACATCAAAAACTCGTTTTCAATGTAAAGACTGTAATGTTGGACTGTGTGTGCAGTGCCGTGTTTCGAAAAATATCACACTGTGACATTTCTGTAAACGACATGTATGTGTCTTTCTCATACTTCTTTGATATTTTTTGCTATTTATACCTGTTAAAATTATTTTTTATAAAAGGTTTTTTGTAACTAATTGTAAATTGAATAAAACCTTTTCTTACAATTATATGTATTTGAGGATGAAATCTGATTTACTTTATTCAGGAAATTTTTAGTAAATTTCATTTTCTTAGCCAACTTATTTCTTTTAAAACATGCATATTTGTGTATTATATAATTAAATTTCTAACTATCTAAAATTATGTCTTTTTTTTTTCTTCATTAAAATCTTTCAGGATTTTACAAATTATCTTGCCATTATTCATTATGTACTTAATAAGGAAAAATATATCTAAATATAAATAATTTCTGTCCTAATAAACATATAATTGTTTTTAGCTACAGTTTGGAAAATGCATTGAAATTTGTATCGGGACAGGATTTTAACATATTATGAATGTGTTTTTTACTGCCACTATGTAATATATTAATCTTTCATTCTTTTTACAATATGAGTAGAAGTCGTAAACAGTTTGTCACAGTAAAATTAATTTTTGTTTTATATTCAAATTATACTATTATATTGATTCTGAAAATAATAGGTTAGTTTGACAAGCCATTATTTCACAATTTTAAAGCATTGAACAGTTTTGAAATTTTTAAAACTTTTCTAAAATGTTAAATTATTAAAAATATTTAATTATTGTAAGTGATTAATATTTCTTAGATTATTGGAAACAAAAAGTATAAAATTTAAAATATATCTCTTTGTTGAATTTTAATAATTATTTTTATGGCTAAACCTGGAAAAAACCCAACTTTTTTAAATATTAACATTAAGATATTTTTAAAAATAACTAGAGCTCTCAGACCTAAATCCATATGAACTTTTATAGAACATATGTAAGGGAACATTTACAAGATATTTCAAGACTCTATCTTGAACAGGAAAAACGCCTTAGGGATTAGAAAACACTATCATCTTCAAAATTAAAAATCTGAGAAAAACATATTTAAAATTTGTAAAGGCATAAAAAAAAAATTCCATTGCCTGTAAAGCTTTAATTTTTCAATCTGTTACTATCCAACTTATGCTCTACATGAAAATTCTACTTGAAATAAATATGACTGAAATATCTTTTTTAATTCAAAATATTCTAAGACATAACATTGATAACAACTGTTAATTTGATCAATTATTCACTTTTATCAGAACCTTATATATTCACAAGAGTTTTAAATGCAAAATATTTATATAGAAATTAGTAGTTATACAAACGTAATCCAGAAATCACCAAGTTTGTAAACAATATCTATTTTTTTCTCAGTTCCCCATCGTGGCAGTTAAGCAAGTTTAAGTTTTTGTTGCATGACTTTAAAATACTGCAGTGTAGTACTACAATAGATTTATTATAATGTAATTTGTGGTACATCAGGGAAATATTTAGTTCATTCTGCAACATTTGTATTCTGTAGTCTAATTGTAATATTACCTAAAAAAGCTGCATTTTAGATTTACCATTTTCAGTCATATTCCATCCCTTTCAAGTATTATTTCTCACAGTACTCTGCGTACATTTTGGTCATGGCATTTTTCAAAAGGAAAAAATTAATGAAGACAAAGTATAGAGCTTTTAAATTATATAAACTATGTGTGAAAAAATATATTGGTCTTTAAATCAATCTCAATTAAGTAAATGTGAGAAAAATCATAAACTTAAAAACATGAGCAAACAGAAATGATTTTAGAAACTAAAATTGTAGTTAATTGCCGTTTCACACGAAATATTGGATTGTGTTAAAAAATATTTTTAATTAATTCAATCTAGGAATGCAAAAATGCTTTAAAATGAAACCGAATTTAAAATCAAAACTCAGAAAATTAAAATTTCTTAAAACCTAATTGGTTTTTAGATCAGAAATTGAGAAAGTTTTCCAAATATATGAAATATATATTTGCAATAAATTGGGTGAACTTTCTGTTGGCCGTGAAGTGTAGAAAATGTCCATTTCACAATCCTCGCCCTAGGCCACAGCTGTGAATGAGAAACCTCCCGTTTCGAAGAACACAGAGACCGAAAAGCAATAAAATCATCCCCTGCAAAACCAATTCAGGACCTCCTGCCGTTTTAACAGGGAAAGGCATTAAACTGCCGTGCATTTTTGAAGCAGTTCGCGAAATTTATCGGAACATTTTCGGCTTAGCTAGCTTTGAAAAAGTAGACCGCTTTCGAAGTGAAATTCAATTAGCGGGTCATCCAGTCAGAGGGTTAAATTAAGTAAGTTTATTTAAAACTGTAAATAACTTCATTTATCCTGCGCAATATCTATACATATAAATAAAAATGAAGTGTCTGTTTGTAATTTGAAATTACCAGCTTTTTACTAAATGCATTTAAAAGTATATACGGTGCTTATATGAAAAAATCAATTTTTTAAATTTTTGTCTGTATCTCTATTTGTTCCGGCTAATCTCTGAAACAGCTGCACCAATTTTGACGGAACTTTCATTGGCAGAGATAGCTAATGTTAAAAAAAGTAACTTAGGTTACTTTCTTCTAAAAAAAATTAAGGTTCCGCGGAAATAAAATTAAAACCAATGAACAATATCCGATTCAAATAGGGATTATTTATTTCAATAGGAATTACTCTTATTCAGTAGGGATTATTTTTATTCGACAAAGATTATTTTATTTCACGAGTCTTCTGTCTCAACGATTTCTAGCAGTTATATTCACTAGATCAGATTGCAATGAGCATAAAATTCCCACTACCTCGATAGTTGAGGAAATTAATTTAAAAGTCCCCTCTCCGGAAGAAAAAAAACCAATAGTAAAGCTAATAAGAAAAAGTTAAGTAAAAAGCGCAAAAATAAAGGCAAGGAATCCACGGAAGAGTTTATCTTTCCTAAAAAGACAGCCAGGCCTGTCTCCCCACCTCAACCCAGAACCCCATAGAAATGAATAATAATTTCTCTGATTTAGAACAGGATGTTGAATATCCACTCCCGACTGAAAATCAATTAACTACCGAAGTAGTTACCCTTTAAGACTACGCGTTCCCACCCTATCATGCTGAAAATTAAAAAGAATTTCAGAGAGCAAATTAAATGCATCTCTGAAAAATTCCCAAACATACGAAATAGAATAGCTAATGACGTAGTTAAAATTTTTACTAACGATCATGAAGAATATCGAACCCTTATCCACTTTTTGGAGTCGGATAAAGATTTCGAATTCTATGTATTAACCGCAAAATTGTTAAACCGATAAAAGCAGTAATTAAAAGCCTGCCTAGTTCTTCAAAAATAGAAGATATTACAAATGACTTAGCTGACGAAGGATACGTAATAGAAAGCTGGACGCAACTTACCTCAAAAAGAACAAAAAAAGCCCTTCCCTATTTTCTAGTAATCCTCCCATGAAATGAAAATAATAGCAAAATTTTCGATCTAGCCCACTTGAGTAATTTACAGTTGAAAGTCGAAAGTTACCTTGTTAGAGGAATAACCCAGTGCTTCAACTGTTATAACTTTTTTCATACAGCCACGAACTGCTACATGAAACCAAGACGCCTAAAATGCGGAAAAGAGCACGCCACCAGAAATTGTCATATCAAAGAAAGACAATGAAACCCATTTTGTATCAACTGCCAGGACTTCGGTCACTCGGTATGTTATACAAAATGTCCCAAATTTCCCCAGCCTAAGAAAGGAACCGCTTTTTCTCACCGATTAAAAAGAAAAATTTCGCCAGTAAATGGACTAAAGAGGGATTTTCCTTCGCTAACATATTTAGTGGGGAAATCTGCAGTCAAACCTCTCCCGAAAATAAAAAGGAAAGCTTCCCCGTGGATTCCTTAGCGAAGATAACAATAGTTCAGATTTAGCTCAAGTTTTGGAACTCTTTAATATTATTTCAAATTTAGTTAAGAAAAATCCTAAAATTCTCGATCTTCTCTCTAAATTTAAAAATTCTAACTCCGATGAAGAAAAAACCCGCCTACTGGCAGAAGCAATAATGAACAAAGTTTAAATGTCCCTACTCTTATTTATCTTAACCTTAAATTTCTCTCCTAAATATTTAAAAATTCTCTCATTAATATTTATCAAAATTTTCTTTTATTCCAAATTTTTGAAGTAATTTTCTATCGCAAAGTTCATGAATTCATTCCTAAAAGCTCTTTTCCAACCTCCAATCAAAGATCACCTCCATAGCTGATGTCTCCTGCACTTCCATTGGACTTCCACTTCCAAAGTCACGCCCTCCTCTTCTAGCCCAAGTTTCCAACACCATGAACATCATAGTACCAGATAAAGGGTTGAAGGCTGCTGGCGCAGCCTAGGTACCTCTACTCAAAATCAACCACAAAAGACGCCGATGTCTTCGTTCCCCCCTCCCCCAAGCAGCTTGTTCGAAACGCCCACTCTCCCCGTTTCTCCCCTCCATCCCTCCTTCCGCGCCTTTGGTCGAAAGCGCACCTTTGGAAGGAATGGGTTCCGAGGAAATGGATCACTCGCAGAAACTTCGCTGCAAGATGAGGTCGAGGTGCCAGAGGTAATTAAAAAGCCCCGCATTCCGTTGTTTTTTTTCACCCAAGGGTGATTGGAGACAACTTGTAGCTTTGGCTAAATTAGTTGCCCCATCATTCCAATCCCAGATGTCGGGACGATTCCTGAAGGTAACTGTGGCAGACGAAGTCGAACACAGGGACCTCAGTCGTTGGCTCGAAAATTCTGGGGTTGAATTTAAAAGCTTCATGTTGAAGCAGGATCGCCCTGTTAAGTTTGTAATCTGTGGTCTTCCCTCCAACACGGAACCGGAAGACATAAAATCCGAGATAGAAGCCGAAGGCTTCAAGGTTGCAAAAATATCAGATTAATAATTACAGGACCAAGGTCCCCATGCCTCGTTTTTATTTGCAAATAGAAAACGGCGTGAATGCTCCTAAAATCTTTGATTTCACGGAATTATTCGGAACCCGCATCGAAGTGAAGTCCTTCGACCGCGGAAATAAGATTAACCAATGCTGGCGCTGTCAAGGCTGGTTCCACTCTTCGGAGGTGTTCCACCTTCCGCCACGCTGTGTACGATGTGCAGGGCCCCATTTGGCCAAAGGCTGCACATTGGAATTCGAAGCACCCATGAAGTGCGTAAATTGTTCGGGTGCACATGCGGCAAATTGGAGCCGCTGCCCCAAACACCCCTCAAATTCAAAAAAGAAAAATAATAAAAATAAAAACTCCAATAAGAATGGCACTAAGCCAAGAAACAATAAAAACTCCGCACATCAGGCACCTCCCCCGTATATCTCTAAAGCGAGAAAAGTTGCACCCAATTTGGACTACTCAAAAGTAGTCCAAAATAAAATACCTCAGGAGCATGTTAGCCCCCCCTACACTGGCCCCTTGCAAAGATGCTAGCATAAATCCAGTCTCTTAAAAGACCTGCTTATCCTTATTGAGGATACTTAGTGTGTTGATAAGCAAGTCTTCTGCAGGGCGTTCAAAAACTCTCTTCCTGCGCTCCGCACGGCATCTGCAGACGTAGATAAAACATACGTAATTTTCGAAGCCTATTGCAGGCTTCGATCCTGCCATGCCTAATTTTCCTAGTACACGTGCAAAATTCTCCTAAAATTGGATTTTGGAACGCAAATTCTTTGCGTAATAAAATCCACGAAGTCCGTGATTTTGTTCATGAGCAAAACCTAGATATGTTTTTGGTCCAGGAAACCTGGCTTGAGGTGGGTATCAACCCCCAGATCGCTAACTATCGTCTTTTCAAAGACGATAGAGTCAGATTTTCCATCTCCGTACACAAGGCGGCACCGCTATTTATTGTAAAAACGAGATCGTGCACAACAGAGTTCCCCTTCCTGAGATGCAAGGAATGGACGCCACTGCTGCGCAAATTAAAATTAAAAATTTTCCCCCCATTAATATTATCTTCGCGTACGTAAGGGCTCGCTTACGTTGTAACTTTCCGTCAGAGGATTTTAAAAAAGTTTTCAATTCTGGCAGTAATTATATCATGGCTGGTGATTTTAATGTCGCATATGTGAATTGGCACAACACCAAGTCAACTCGTTATGGGCAACAGCTAAACAACCTCATTCGCAACCTTAGAGGAGCGAAGCTGGTTGCACCGCAGAGCCCCATACATGCTCAACCGCACGAAGGGCGGAGCGGCACTATAATTGACTTGGCTGTGTTCAAACACATCCCCTTCAACCATAGTATCAGAGTTCTTAACGATCTTAGCTCTGATCACTACCCCATAATTCTTGAAATTAATCTTAATTCTTCAATAATTAAAAATCCAAAGCAACTTTCAACTAATTGGAATAATTTTAAATTTGCTTTAAATAATAAACATATCCCCTCTGTTCACCTCACCAGCAATGAAAATATTGAGCTAGCTATCAGCGAACTCAATCAAAATTTCTCCGAAGCTTTCGTTGAGGCTTCCAAACCAAAATTTAAAAATGCTCCCAAAATCCTCTCCCCTGAGATTAAAACCAAAGTTCATCAACAAAATAGGTTACGGAAAATTAGGCAAAGAACTAGGTGTCCTAGTATTTACTCTGAATTCCGTAGCCTCAGTCGTGAGATAGCAAAGGATATCAAATCACACTCCCGCACACAGTGGGAAAATCACATTGAGGCGTTATCGCCTATTGACAACACTCTTTGGAGGAAATCCTCCTTCTTACGAAAGCCTTTTCACCCCATGTCTCCCGTGCAAGGAGCCTTAGCCAGTATCGCGATAACCGCTATTGAAAAGGCGGAGGTTATCGCAGACAGTTTGAAAGAACAATTTTTACCTAACCACGTCGTTGGACGCGAAGATTTCGCCCAACGCACTAACACAGAGGTAGAAACTTCCTCTCTAACCCCCCACGTTCAAGAAATTGAACCGACCACTCCAACGGAGATCTTAATTTACGTACAAAGAATTAAGCCGAAAAAATCCCCCGGACTTGATAAAATTTCAAATCGTATGCTTAAAAACCTACCCCTGAAATTTGTATTATTTATCACCCTCTTAATTAACTAGCTCTTTAAAAATAACTACTTTCCAGATTCCTGGAAAACAGCCGTGGTCATCCCTATCTTAAAACCGGATAAAAATACGGAAATATCTCAAAATTATCGTCCAATCTCATTGCTAAGCACCTTGAGCAAAGCATATGAATTTGTGCTTCTTCGGCGTCTGAATCAACACTGCGCTGCTTCTAATTTTATTATCCCTCAGCAGTGCGGTTTTCACCTTCATTGCTCAACAGTTCACCAAGTGCTCAGAGAAACGGAGCTGATTCATAGCGGCCTCGAAAAACACGTTGCCACGGGTATTCTTTTTCTGGACATAGTCAAGGCCTTTGATAAAATTTGGCACGAAGGCTTAATTCTCAAGCTCATACGACTTGACTTTCCGGCCCTCCTGATCAAGTCCATTCACAGTTTTCTCTCCCATCGTTCATTTAGAGTGAGAGTTGACAGGATTTTCTCCTCCCCTCGCGATTTTAAAACCCGGGAAAGATCCAACAAAAGCTGAAAGTCATAGACTAATCAGCTTACTCCCGATATTAAGCAAAATTGCTGAGAAAATCATTCAAACTCGGTTGAAACAACATCTCACCGAAAATGATATTCTCATCCCTCAACAATATGGCTTCCAAACCATCACACCAACTGCTACATCACACCAACTGCTGCGTGTTGTGGAGTACATAAAATCCGGATTTGCTAATAAAAAGTCTACTGGGGCTGTTTTCCTCGACATTCAAAAAGCATTCGATAGAGTATGGCATGTGGGAATGCTATACAAATTAATCAAAATTAACATCCCTCCTAATCTAACTAAACTAATCAGTTCCTTCCTATCTAACCGTACTTTTGCCGTGTGGATTAATAATATACACTCTACTAACTGTAATATAAGTGCGGACTTGCCCCAAGGGTCCATTTTGGCTCCAACACTTTTTAATATCTATATAAACGACATTCCTAGAACCAGCCAAACAGCAGTTTGCATGTTCGCTGATGACACGGCAATTCTGAGTCAAAACACTACATTAGAAATGATCACGCACTCACTCCACAAACACATTGCGAGACTTGAAAATGGTTCTCAACATGGAAAATTCAACTTAATGTAAATAAAACGGAGGCCATCTTCTTCTCGTATCACATACGCAAACAACCACCTGATATATATCTACTCAATACGCACATTCCCTGGTCTAAAAGCACAAAATATCTTGGAGTTATCCTCGATAAGAGGCTAACATTCAAACAACACATTACACAAATTAGAAAAAATTTTAATATTTCCGTGGCTAAAGTTTATCCCCTAACTTCCCGGAAATCTGTTTTGTCAATTAAAAACAAAATGCTTATTTATGCACTGATTCTCAAACCAACTTTAATATATGCAGCCTCAATCTGGGGTCATGCAGCCCGTACTAACATTAACTTCCTTGAAATAGCCCGAAATAAAGTAATTAGAATAATCACTGAAGCAAACAGGTACATGAGGAATGAAGACTTCAGGTTTGTACTCAAAATCAAAACTATCCGAGAGTCAATAAAAACCCTCTCCATTAACTTCTTTAATAAAATAAATAACCACAATAATAGAGTAATCGCTCGTATAGAAAAATCCCCTCGATCCCCTATTTAACAGACCAAGAAATATCTTGCTATAACTCATTTTTAGGATCGGAAATTAGAATTTTCGGGTGCCAACGCCGAAGGCGTTTATACCCAGTGTGGGAAGAAGAGGAAAACCATGAAGGAAAACAAAATAAATCAACAACCCCACCGAAGGAGGGGGGATGAACGAAATGCCAGCGAACGAACAGCCGAACTAGCTGGGCGACAGAGCGACTCAGAAGCAAGTTGGCGTCGAAGCGGCACAAATGGAGGAAAAACCAGGAAGGAATCGATCGCCAAAAGGGACCATGGAAGAGCGGGGGAGGTTACAGTCAGAACTGACCCTGTTTCGAATAGCAGTAGAGCATTTGATGTTGTAAATGTATGAAATTAATGTTTAATTGTTGAGTTAAGGCGGTTTGAGCAGGATCTGCCATTTTGCTGTGGCGTATGCAAATTTTAATTTAAGGGGTGGATAATTAAATAGTTTTTGTGCTCTAATAATTGGGTTGTCGTGATTTTCGATTGAACTGAACACATTCCTAGCTAACTTGGTGATGAAACTAGATCTCTCTCTCTCTCTCTCTCGGCTCCACATGTAGATTATTGGGGGCAAATCTTGTATAAGATTACTTTGTTTTCAAGAGATAGAGGAGAATTTCTCCCAATAAGGGAGATAGCTAAATGAGTTCTACCCCAGAATTTATCAGAGAGATAGTCGATATGTTTTCTGTAAGTTAGGCGGCTATCCATGTGTAAACCCAAGTAACGAACTACCGAGACCCACTGTATGTTGTCATCGAAAAGAGTGAGTTGGAAAGGGGGGGGTCGATTACACCCCATTTCCTAGATATAATTGATTGAGATTTATCGACATTAATTGCAATTCTCCATTGTGTGAGCCAATCTTGTAACCTATCGAGGAGATTTTGCATGTTTTTAAGTGTGTATTTGAGCTGGATACCTTGCAAAAGCATGGCGGAATCATCCGCGAACAGACAAGTACTAATGGTGGGGTGTTCTGGAAAGTCGTGTGTGTATATGCTAAATAAACTTGGCGACAGGGAACTACCCTGGGGAGTTCCACTTTGAATTTGTCCATTAGTAGAGAATGTGTTATTTTCACGAACCCTGAAGGTTCTGTTGTGTGAATATAATTGTGTATATATAATTTAATTAGATATCCAGGGAATTTGAGTTTGATAAGTTTGTAAGTGAGGCCATCATGCCACATCTTGTCGAATGCTCTCTTGACATCTAAGAAAACACCGACAGTGTAGAACTTGTTTGCGAAACCTTCATTTATAATATTTGTCACTCGTATAAGTTGATGTAGCATTGAATGGCCTTCCGGAACCCGCATTGTTCCGGGGAAATGCAATCTATGGCTTTGCAGAGAGAGAGAGAGAGTGCGTTTGAATTCTTTTTAAAATTATTCTTTCGAAAACCTTACCAATGGTACCTTATTAATGAAATTGGCCTATAATTTTGACTAAATTTATGATGTTGATTTGGTTTTGGCAACATAACCACGTTTACTTGCTTCCACAGTGTCGGAAAGGGATTTTTAATGAGGTATTGATTGTAAATTTTAGTTAAATGTGTAATTGCATTTAAAGTTAAACATTTAAGAGCAATATTTGGAATTTGGTCGGGGACAGCAGCTTTACGATTCTGCAATTTTTTTAATTATATGCCTCGGACTTCATTAAGGGAAGTGAGGGGAGGTGTGAATGTTGTGAAGATGTCGAAGTAGTTACTAACTACATTTTCGACTTCTTCGATCTTGTCGTCACAGTAGGGTTAAATATTTTAATGAAAAGTGACTTCAAGTGTCTCTTTAAAAGCCTCCGCTTTTTTGAAATCAGAATAAGCCATCCCTCCCGGACCATGGAGAGGGTGAATGACTGTAGTGATTTTCCTATGAAGGTTATAAAGATAATTATCTTGAGAATTTAAAGTTAAAAGAAGATCTTTCCAGGTCCTGTTTTTATGTATTTGATTTCTTTCCTGATCTGTCTAATGAGAGCGTTAACTTCGCGTTTATATGGTGGATATCTGGTGTTATTCCAGAGTTTTCTGAATCTATTTTTTGCTCTGATAAGCTCTAGGATGTTATCAGGAAGGCGGAGGCGAGGAGTGTTAATTATTTTAGTAGACGTGGAAGCAGAAATAGCATTTGCAATTGTGTTGGTAAAATTTTGAACGGTCGAATCCAAATTTTCTATTTGGGAATTTCCAGGGATGCTATGATAAATAATCTCTTGAAATTTAGTCATGTTAGTTGATTTTAGAGTTCTAAGTAACAATGGTAATATGTTATTTGTTACAAAATCGAAAATAACTAGATTGTGATCATTGCTAAGGGCATTTATAGTGAAAACATCAGTGTGAGCAGAGTTAGCTTCAAAGCCGATGTCAAAAATGTTGTTAGTGTGCCATGTGTTGAAATGAGTGGATGTGTCAGGGTGATACTATCTAATGCGGACTCGACGGCCCAATTACATAAAATATTACCATTTTTGTTAGCCCTGCCTGGGTTCCATCTCGAGTGTTTTGCATTCAAATCACCGAAAAGAAAAGCTTTGTTACTATGGTTGAGAATTGCGTCCAATTCAATAGTATTAATGGAGCCATGAGGAGATCTATAAATACACGCCCCCGTGATTTTAGTGTTGTTTCCTACATGAAGGATAACCGATGTATTTTCAAATGGGTTTAAGTACTGACGATGGAGTGATGCCTAATGGAATTTTTAACAAAGATGGCAGTGCCACCCCCGCGGTGTGTTGTTCTATCACTTCTGTGACAAGTGTAGTTTGGAATGCTAACTCGGTCCGCTGGACGAAGGAGTGTTTCTTGTATCCCGATTAAGTCGGGGTTATAGTCAATGACACAGACTTTTAGTTCATCAAAGTATTTAAAAACCGATGGAAAACAGCGTCAATAACTGTACCACTGTTAGCAGTCGAAACATTCTAATTTGTGTTCATTTCGTGTGCTTGAGTTCATCATTCATAAAAGCTAAGAGCAGCTCAAATTTAGGCAAACTGAAGTTAAAATTAAAATCACCACTCAAAATCAGGGGAAGCGAGTGAGAATTTTTTAAAAAGCGCAGAACCATCTTCGTTATATGGTAAAAGTACAAAATGCACAGGAAATCTTTAATTTTGAAGTGATAACTTCTATTGGCACGATTTGCAAGAGAGCGAACTTGAATGAACGTCATGCTCGGGAATGTAAAGATACTTCGGCTTTTTTCGCTTGTATTCGGAAACATGCTTCGACAAGATAGGTCCATCCCTAAAAATAAGTCACGTGACTAAAAGAGAGGGACGTTCTCCCAGGGTTTTTATCCCTTTATCTTCGTCCCCCCCTCGAAGTTGATGCAATGCTCACTCATAAACAGGTACTCCGACAACCCATTCTTCATATTTTCTCTCCTTTTTTCTTGTGTCATTATTGAAGTTCCTTCTTTCTAGTTTTGAGGGTACGATTTATTCAATTGATGCATTTATGCCAATATCTCTAATTATGCATAAATTTAAGATGTTTCGTTTTATATGAGAAATTAGTGTTTAAATGTGAAATTAGTGTGTTTTGTTTATTCTGTAAAAAATCTTAATTAACTTAAAAATATTATTAATTACTTAACCTAAATTTGCACACATTTTATATTAATGCATCGTCATTGCTGTGCGACCAACTAGTCATCTTATAAACTTAGCAAACATACGTTTTTGTTTTTTTGTTTCCCAAAAGATGAACAGTTGATTCAAACTTCAAAACAGACAATACCTAGGAAATTTAAAAGTAAATCAGATGATATTTCAATAGAAGTTTTAACGTACATAGCGGGTTATTGAAGATTAACGTCGTTTATAATATTTTAATGGTCAATTGACGTGGACGACACCTGAGCTGGCACCCCCTCTCCTAACTACCACACCACACCAACTACGTTTCAGTTACAAATATACAGATTTGTTGTAGAGCCAAAAAAATCTAATATTTCGATTCAGAAAAAAAAAAATGATTCAGAAAAAAAGAGCAATATATTTGAGACTTCTGGATAGAGGCAGGCCCTTTTTCCGCTTAGGAACGCTAGGCGCATGCCTAGGGCGCAAAGAATTGGAGGGAGAAAAAATGAAAATTACAGAGAACACGAGTTCAACCGCCTAGTGTTTATTTAAAAAATCCAAATATTTTCTTTCATTTTTTTATATCTAAATTATCCAATCTTTGTTTCGCTATCCGCCAAATTATTATGCAAGTCACTCGGATTCTCTTCCCAAATAATATTTTGTTTCATACATACGGTTATTAAATTGTTCTCAAAAATCGAAATAAAATCTTTATCGCAACGTTTCTCAAACGGTGGGGTGTGCCCACCTAGAACGTTACGATAACATTACTTGGAGGAAGACGTGCTCATATCACGAAAAATCGAAAATGAAATATTTAAAATAAGTAGCAATTTAATAGAATAAATTGCCGTTTCAAATAATTACAAAATAAAGTACATTCTTATGTAATAAAAAATTAAATATACACATTCACACTCATATAGTACACACTAATATAATTGAATCAGTACTGCACAAAGAGAGAGATAGTATTTGATGGTTTATTTATCAATATTCAATTAAAAATAAGTTTAGTAATTACTAGTGATTCCCTTGGGCATGTCATATACAAAATTATATATATAACTTATATATATAATATGTATCTTGATAATTAGTACGGTTTATAATTAAAGTCGTATTGTATCGCAGCTTTACCATCAAAGTACATTATAATTACATTCAACGCATTGTTACTATAAGAAGGGGAGCACGATGAATATTCTGACTGAAAATTGGGTTGCAAATATTGAAAGTTTGAGAAACACTGCTTTATCGCAATCTACAACACTCTGTTTGGTATCATGAATACCTTTAGATTCTAAGCAGGATATCTCTTCACAAGAACGCTGAGGGTTCAATTCTCCCCCCCAGCCTCCTACACCAGAAGATTTTTAATCTGTAGCATAAAGATTACCGCTCAGCCCTTTTTATCTCTTATTTTTTAAAACAAAAAAAAACTTAATTTCCTCCTCCTCCTCCCTATAAAAAATTATGTGCTCGCCCTGCTTCAGTTTACTAGTTTTATTATTAAAGTATCGAGTCAATAAGATTCATAAATCCAAGCTGCTAAATATTTGGTGCGGGTTTGCTTTTTCATACTGCGCTTTAAGAGACGTTTGCAGCTCTTCAGTCTTCTCCCTTTTTGTATCATTAAAAATTAAATATTATACTTAAAAAATATTTTTTCCCTATTTTTATGCATATGTATTGTGAAAAATTTCTCTCTATTTACTTATATATTTAAACATTAGACTGGTGTGTGGCAATTAATCGTATAGTAAATTGTTTCTCGTCAACAAAGTTTTTAGAAAATCCGTGAAAATATTCGGATTATTCCTAAAGCAGGCAGAGTCCATTTTATTGGTAAAAATAACACCGTGGGAAAAAATATTCTATCGAAGGTTTCCCTCTGCACCCCTCCCCCCCCAACAGAAACACATTCTTTATTTTATGACCTGCCCAAAAGCTAGTAAAAAGAGGGTTGAAATGACCCTTCCAAAAATACTATTTTTCGAAGATAGTTGACGCAATTTCAGATCAGCAAAGACACACATACAATTTCTTCAATTGTTCTTCATTTTTTCTTAAAACTGCAAACGGTAATTATGATTTTACTTTTGATTTATTTTGTATTTTCCCTTAAGACTTAAAAAAATGTACAAATATTTTTATCATATTAAGGTAAAATCAAAACATACGCTTATTATTTGCTTTCCTGTACAAAGGTGGCAGTGAAAATAATGTTCAGCTTAATGAAATCTGTTTTAAAATTTTTTTTTTTTTTTTTTTTTTTTTTTTTGTAAATTTTCCGTTTTACATCAGTTAATTTTAAGACTTCTGTCTATATTTTATATATATTTCAATGCACTTTTGTAGTACTGTTATGTTAATTAATATGCATCAATACTGGACTTCTTTGCTTGATTACATCTTCTAAAAACACGCTTTTCTATGCAAGAACAGTTTTATAAAGATTAATAATTAGTGTAAACATGAATTTTTTTATTTAATCTGATTGAAATTATTTTACATTGAGTCAGTTTTTTCTTAGATGTTTCTTATATTCTTATGAGCCTTTCATGAGTGATATTTGTCCCTTTTCCCGGTAAAATATTAGACATCCTTCTAGAGCAGTGTTTCCCAGCCTTTTTTTACCATGCCCCACTTTAACCTTTCTTAAAATTTTATGCCCCCCACTCCCATGTAACATACATAATATTTAATATAAAAAATTTATTTGTTCACTTAAGAAACATAAATGATGGATTCTAGGAATAAATCACTATCAAATTGTTAACAAAACACAGTAAGTAAAATTTCAAAATATATAATGAAAAACAGAAATTAAAATTCAAAATAATTTTAATAATGATTTTTCCATATTAATTTGTCATTTTAATTTAGTGAGATCCTTGTGCTTGCTGCTTGCTGCAGAGAGATTTTATATTGGGTTCCGATTTGGTTAGCTTAAGTCTCAAATCCCCACGTTGTGTTATATCCAACCGATTTCTTTTTTTTTTATCAGTAAATCATTTACAGCACTAAATCCACATTCAACCAAAAATGAAGATGGAAACGGTAGTAATAGCTTTCTTGTGCGCATTTGGTTGAGTTTGGGTATTTGATTTCCGTTTCCTCAGAAAGCCATGCCATCGCACTTTTTATACTAAATAAAGTTTTAACAGAGTCATCATTTTGCAATTCGGCGAGTTCTGCTTTATACTGCATATTTGATACATCAGACATATCCACTAACACTGGCTGCATCATCCATGCTGGGAAATCAATTTGCTTTAAAGCGGGGGAGGGGTCATTGGGCACTGGGTTTTATAAAACCCTTCGTCCCATATCAAAAAAGTATAGAGGTCTTAATGTGGAAAAGTGGATTCGAAAGTCCCTGAAAAATAGAGTCTATTACATCAAATATTGTTCAATTATGTCTAATATTGTTCATATAGAGTCTAATTGATGCAAGATCATCTTTGGGAGTCCTGCTGTTCAGTTGTCAGTCCTGATGATTTATGTCGGAGCCTGATCTGTCTGCATCGACTCTCAGGGAGCAGTGCGTTTTCTAGTGGCAGGGAAGCTTTACGATGTCGGCGCCTGATGTTGGTCTCGTGTCATCTATGTGACGTCATCACTCGGTGGGAACAGAAGCTGTCAGCCCTGAAGATTGTGGTTCTGTCGGGTAGATTGAGATCGTTGAAGAACTGGCTGGAGTACCTAGACCCGTCGGTCTCTAACTTCCTATCAGGTAATTTTGAGATGCCTTTAAAGAATTATACCATTGCCCAGTGTTAGGAAGAATATCAGGATAATAAAATATAAGTTCCATAGAATATGAAAATTAAAATTACTTGGATGTGGGATAATAAATTATTGTAAAAATTTTACATTAAAATCTTCAAAAAATCATTGAAAATGATCGAGAAAAGTGGGTGGAGTAATCTAAGCCAATCCGAGTGCAGCAAAAACTGTCGAGGGTAGATTGAGGATCGCAGTTCTGTAAGTGGAGAGGAAGCACTTCTATTGGATGATACTAGCAAGTGAAAAACTTCTTAACTGGCTGGGCAGGGGTTGGGTTAAGAATTTACTGAGGGAAAGTTTTGGGAGCTTGCCTGTTTGTGGGTGCAGCAAATTTAAGGTAGAGTTGAATAAAAATAATTTTGAAAAGAGGAAATTTTAGCAATTGGGTTCATTCACCGAAACGGTGAATGAAAAAAGAAATATAACTAGGATGGATTATAAGAGTCTAGGAGAATTCTCCTAGGCCTCTTATGTCGATCCAGGGGGAGTGTAATTTTCAAGATTTGTGACAGTGCAATTATTAATGTTGGGGAGATTATCAAAGAATTTTTTGGCGAGGATCTGGATGTATTTTTTAAAGGGGGAAATTTTGGTTGCTCTATAAATATTAGCGTTCGAATTAAACATGCAGGCTCGTACAATGCATCTAATAATTGAGTTTTGTGCAATTTCTAAAATTTTGATATTCGTTTTCGCTGCATATCCCCACACAGGACAAGCGTGACTCAGAATTGGTCGCAAAACGGCCGTGTAGAGAAGTAACTTGTTGTAAAGGTACATATCGGAATTCCGGTTAATTAGAGGGTAAATTTGTCTTAACGCGATCCGGAATTTATCTCGCGCGTGTAGAATGTGGTGTTTCCAAGTGAGCGTTTTATCAAATATTACACCAAGTACTTAGTGGTTTGAGACCAACGTAGTGGTGTGGAATATAGGGTGGGTGGTGTGATTTTTTTTTCGACTTTTTGTGAATAAAACCGCTACGGTTTTATCCACGTTAATCTTTATTTTCCATTTATTGAAGTAGTTTTCTAGTAGGACCAGGTGTTTGTTTAGAGCTATTGTAACAGATTTTGTGTTTTTGTAGGTGGCAGAAATTGTGGTGTCATCTGCGTAAAGATTAATCATTGTGCGCGGGTGTGATGGGATGTCATTGACATAAATATTGAACAACAAAGGGCCCAATAAGGAACCCTGAGTTACTCCAATGTTAACGTGATGGGTAATTGAAAGAGTGTCGTTTTTTGTGACTCTGACATTCCTGTTAGTTAGATAAGAGTTTAATATATGAATGTTAGCAGGGGGGAAGTTGTTAGTTATAAGTTTCTAAATGAGTCCGTTAATCCAGACCCGGGGTCAAATGCCTTTTGGACATCCAGAAAGACAACACCAGTGGTCCTGCCCCTCTGGAAACCCGAGGAAATTTTTTCCGTGAGTCGGAGTAACGGATGATAGGTGGAGAGTTGTTTGATAAAACCAAATTGATTAGGATTAAGAAAATTAGAGTTGTAGATATGAGAATGAATCCTATTCAATATTACGTACTCAGCAATTTTGCTGAGTGACGATAATAATGATATAGGTCTGTAGGAATCTGGAGAATTTTTATTTTTCCCAGGCTTGTGGATTGGAAAAACGATCGCCATTTTCCAATCACTTGGAAAATGTCGTATCAGTAGAATTTTATTGATAATGTAGGTGAAAATTAGTATTACTTTAAATGGGAAATTTTTAACCATTTTGTTAGTAATGTTATCGAAACCTGGAGCCTTCGAGTTCTTTAATTTTTTAACGTATTCACATAGATTTCGTTCGGGTTGGTGTGGGAGGGGAATGGGTGTGCGGGGTGGGGTGGAGAAGAAATTCGTTAGAGTATTAGTGAAGTCAGAGGCGATGCTGTTGGTGTAGTTCTCTGGTCTTTTATTTTCCGTGTAATTGTCAACGAAAGTGTTTGCAATTAAATTTGCCTTCTGTTCATCGTTGCTAGCGATGCCAGAAGAGCTAGTTAGATTTGGAATCTTTGAGCGTTTTTTACGGAAGTGTTTTTGCATATGCCAGAGACTGTTATCTTGGGTTTCTAGTGATGCGAGTGTTTGGCTGACCAAGTGTTTTGAGAGTGTAATCTTAATTCTTTTTTAATTGCACCCTGAAGCCTGTTGGCTTCAGTTTTGTGTAAATGGTTTAACGTGCGCTGGAAAAGCTTTCTGGCTCTGTTTTTCCTAGCTATTAGATCTTTTATGTGATTTGGAGTGTAACTGTGTCGTTTGTTCGTGATTGGTTTAGACGCTGAGTAATGGGCGGAGCTAACCGCATCAGTGAACTTAATTAGTTTTTCTTCAAGAGAGACTGAGGGCTATTTATTTTAGAGAAGTCAGATAGATGAATTTGGTTTTTAAGATTACTACTAAAGGCAGACCAACAGGTGGTAATTGCTCTAGGGTTATGTTTGTGAATAGTGGAAGTTAAGGTAAAACTGAGCATAACAGGGTTATGATCAGAGGAGAGTTCAGATATGGATTCGATATTGTAGGGAAAGTTAAAATTACTAATGAGGGCGAAATCTAAAGTATTGGAAGAGTTATATCCATATCTGGTAGGAATGTTAGGAAAGGTTATTTCGAGATTTGTAATATCTGCGAAGTTTTTGAGTTGAATACCTCTAGTTGAGTTATTTGAGCAATTCCACGAATTGTGTGTAGCATTGAAATCACCAAAGATCACACAATTGCTGTTGATCTGAAGGATAGTTTCTAGATCCAAGGTGAATAAGAGATTATCAGATCTGGGGGAACATAAATGCTAGTAATTGAGATATGGTTAATATTCGGGGGTGTAAGGGTTACGGTGGTAGCTTCGACATGATGAAGGGTGGGGGAGTTAAAGTGAGGAATTGAACTTTTAATAAATATAAGAGTACCACCGCGAGCGGGACCGTTCGTGATGCGGTCATTTCTGTAACAAGTGTAATTATTAACGTTTATGTTGAGGGTGGGTCTCAAACGTGTTTCTTGAATAAGTAGGATATCAGAATCGTACTTCTCTACAAATAGTCTAAATTCTGAGATTTTACTTAACAAACCGTTTGCGTTCCACGAACACAAACTCAGGCCATTCATTTGGTGTCTATTCATCTTCATCTAAAAAAGCCTCTACTATGGCGTACATTTCCTTCTTAATTTTATTCTTGTTTTTTTGGGGGGTTGGTTTCGGGTTATTTTGTGTCAAGTTTATGGTGCTTATTTGTTGAACTAGCACCGAGAGTGCTTGAATTGTTTGATTTAGAGTTTGAGTTATTAGGCTCATACAATCATTATTTGTATTTATCGGTTGGGGTTGGGGAGGAATTTGCATTCTGATAGCCTGAGTTTTTGTGTTTGATTCGTAATGGGAATCTGACCGACATGTGGCGTCATCTTTAGTGGAGCGGAGGGTTTAACTATTGCCTGGGTTTGTTGGGCCACTTGCGCGAAAGATGTGTTCGGGCGGACAAGACTGTTAATTACATGAGAATAATTTGGTTTTACTACTGCGCCTTTGCGGGGCTTAGGATATAAAGGACATTTTGAGTAATTGGCCATATGGCGGTAAGCTTCGCAGTTGACGCAGTATATCGTATCGACTTTCTTAATCTGGCAGTTGGCCGTTTGATGGGCCTCTCTACATTTTAAGCATTTAGGTTGAATGTGGCAATTGCTTGCCGTATGATTGAATTTTTGGTATTGATAGCATTGGTCAATACGATAGTCTTTGCTATCGTAGCCCTCAACAGTTACCGTAAGATAAGAGAGTTTATTGACTTTAAAGATGTTAGCATTATTTATATTTCTAGGTAAAGTTACCATGAATACAGGGAGGAGTTGATTTGTGATTCTTCCAGTGAGCTGGGAGACCCGATCAATGATGAATCCCAGATCCAGCAAGTCATTATGTATGTCTAGAGTCTTTGAGTCCTTAGGGAGACCCTTTATCACTACTTTTATAGGGCATTCTGATTTTGGGGTTATAGAATAAAATTCATATTTTAGTAATTCCAGAATACTATTAAGTTCGTGGTATTGATCAAAAGTGTCGCAATACAGTTTAAAGTATTCACCCGTCATCTTGCTTCTTAATTGGGGCATGTGGTCTGTTAACGTTTTCATTTGATCTCTGAAAATCAGTGTGATCTTTAACATTACTGGGGGTGGTAATTTTTTGGTGGAGGTATCGTCCTGAGTTGTTTTATTGTTTCCGGTTAAGTTTTTGTTACTAGGCAAGTTTATCGCAGTTTTGTCGGTCGATGTTCCCGCTACGGGTTCTATTGTAGGTTCCAAATTTTCTAATCCGTTGAATTTATTGCTCAAATTTATTTTAAAGTTTAATTCCAGGTTTGAATTAGTTCTCTTATTTTTGGATAATTTGCGAGTTGGAGGGGATGAAAATACGTCTTCCTTTTCTTTCCTTTTAACAGCATTTGTTTTGGGAATTGGTGGATATTCCTGAACAGATTTACTGGGAGAACAATTGGAGAGCGTAGGTATTTCCTGTATAGTTTTGTTGGGAGAGCAATTAGGGGTATTATGTACGTTACAATCAGGGTTATCACAGCCAGGTATAGAGGAAATCTCACTTACCGCTATTTGATGCTTGACTTGTAAATCCGTTAATCTTTCCAGTAGGGTGGTCATGACGGCGTCATCGTTTAGTCCTTGGATGCGAAGGGTGCTGATGGTCGTCTCTTGTAATTGGATGAGGACGGCGCTTTTGTCTTAAGTCTTAGGTTACCACTTTCATGCGTTCACAGTTGGTGAGCTGTAGAGTTCCGGGTCGGGTGCTGCTATCAGAGGGAGGTAAGGATTGCTCCATCTCTTTTCCTTCAGGCAGTTGTTCATAAAGAGGTCCAGTTCCAGTAGCCAGTTGGATGTCTAAGTCCAATTCCGGGTTCATTTCCATAGAATCAATAATTCAAATAAAATATCGTAGTTTAAGCAAATAGGTCTTCGACCTAATCAATGTGCTCTAACAGAGCACTATGCTGTACTAAAAAAATTTTTTTACATAAACCTCAATCTTTTATTTTAGAGTTCTAGCACTTTTTTATCAGTCTACTCCAAAAATTGAATTCGAACCTCACGATTCAAACATCGATCTCCAATTTGCTTTAAATCTAAAAATCTTTCTTTAAAATTGGCCGATAAATTATTCAAATGATTTACAATAACAAGTAAAGCGGTATCAGTTACTTCACATTTTTGGGGAGCCAGTGGAACTATTCAAAGTTTTTGTTGTTAATATGCTTCTGACATAACTCGATATTGGTAATAAAACCAAATACCTTCGCTTTTGCATCGACAAGAGTTTATTTGTTCCTTGAAGTTGCTTATTTAATATGCTTAGTTTTTCAAAGATATCAGCAAAATAACTCACAAATGCTTTACCATCGATTGTTAACAGGTGCTTCATTTCTGGTTTGTCGTTCAAAAATCACTAAGAGTATCAAACAGTTCCATAAATCTTTTCAAGCAGTTTCCTTTAGATAGCCACCTTACTTCAGTATGAAGTAAAAAAAAGTCTCACATGGTCTTCATTTTGTTCTTCACAAAATAGCTTGAAAAGACGCTCACATTTGGCACTAACTTTAATAACATTAACACATTTTATTACAGTATGTAGTATTTCGTTTAGAACAGTCAAGATGTTTTTAGCTACCAAGTTTTGCTTATGAATAACACAATGCACAAGAATCATTTCTGGATTCGCATCTTTCATCAATTTTAAGCAGCCATTTTTCTTGCCCATCATATTAGGAGCACCATCTGCAGCACAAGATGTTATATTTTTCATTGGTATATCATTGGCATCTAAGTAGTTTTTTAACTTATTAAATATATCTTTGGAGGTAGTGGTGCTTTCTAATCTTTTACAGAACAACATTTCTTCTGCAAAATGCCCTTTATCAATATATCTTGCGTAAGTTATCAATACAGCCTCACTATCTCTCAAAGTTGATTCATCCATTTGCACTGAGAATTTTCTTGTTTTCAGCTTTTCAACAAGTTGTTTTTCAATATCTTCGCCCATTTCATCTATTTTCCTGCTAACAGTATTTTTACTGAGTGGCATAGCTTTTACATCTTTGTCATATTTTTCAAGAACCGTTTTGAGGAATGCTGATATTGACGGTTTTATTAAATTCTCTCCTATAGTGTGATTGTTTCCAGTTTTAGCGATGAATAAAGAAATTTGATAACTAGTTTCAAGAACACGATTATTAGTTGAAGTATGGGCAGTAAATAGCGACTTTATTGTTGTTCTTTTTTCAAAGTTTTCCTTCAACGTTTTAAAGTAACACAAATCTGAATTAATATGAGCACTATGTTTCGCCTTCAAATGCGCCTCAAGACGACCTCGTTTCATTGATTCGTTACTCAAGAATTGCTGGCATAAAAGAGGAAAAGGAATCCGCTCATCTTGGACAGTAGGTATGACCCAAATTTTAAATATTCCTCCGAATATTGACGAGTTTTTTTCTTGCTTGCACTACTCATTTTACTATGGGCTATAAGAAATAAAAAGGAAATCAATAAAAAATAATACTAAAATATGTGTTAAATTTAATTCACTGTGACATAGAGCAAAAGTATACTAAAAATGCATATTTTTTTAAATGTATATAACACATTTACAACACTGCCCCGCAAATCAAAAGGTACGTATATTTGTTCTATGTAAAAAAATTATCTGGGAAGTTATACACTTCTAAAATTAAAATAAATAAAAATACTTACCAATTATATCTATACAATAAATATGAATATTTATAAAAACAACGAGCTTCTACTACAGTTTTAACGAACACTTATTTCAGATTAAGACCAACAGAAGGATGTCAAACACTACAGGTGTTGCGATAGGCCAATTAGGTGCAAACAACTGCGCTGTTTAGCAAATTTCTTGACTGGCCGGGGTTATGTCCCCCTTCCGGCAGACGGCACACTCCGCGGTGAACCCCGGACGAAGCCAATCACCCAGTTGATATTTTGGTCTCGTCAAACGAAATTATATCTAATAATTATTTAAGAATTTGCTTTTTTTTTTATAAATTTGGCACCGATATCTAGCATTGCATTTAAATGGCCGGGAGCGGAAGGGTTAGTGTTTTGTCGTATCTATTTTCGAATTGCCCCCCCTGCGGAACGCCCACGCCTCCCCTGTGGGGCGTAGGCCCCACGTTGGGAAACGCTGTTCTAGAGTATTAATACATAACTTTTATCTGAAAATATTTTAAGTGAGAATTATAAAAAAAATTAATATAAATGTGGAAATATTAGTCAATGAACTAAAAAGAAGTAAATGTCATAAGCTTTATATTATTGACAACGACTGCGAGTAGTGCATTTTTACTTCCTTTCGTCACGTCATCAAAAAGCTGTCTCTCATGCCCTGTTCCTCTCAAGGCATAAGTTTTCCTAGCCCAACTCAAACAAGGAAAACAATGTTCCAAATGAAAGCACGACAAAGTACGGAACAGTTTTTTTTTAGATATTTAAATAATTTTGAATCTAAAGTATTTATAACCTATTTCAGCTACCATAAACCTATTGTTTCTTTCTTAGAATACAATTAATTAAAAAATATGTATATTTAGCAAAAAATATTACTTTTTATGTGTACAGACATATGAATAAATAATTTTATATGATAATACTAATCTAATATCCCCTTGTTTTTTTTTTTTTTTTTTTTATTCACCTAACTAATCCGTGAAATAACACTACAAAATTTGAAATTATCACTTCTATGGTGTGGTCATAAGCACACACACTTTTTTTTAACCGTTTGATACGAAGAAATGTATACGACTACCAAAATCACTGTTTGTCCCTTTTCAAATAAGCATTCTGCCACACTTATGTCCTCCAATATCGTGACTAACGGACTAGAGTCAAGCGCTCGAGTTCTTGATGTCTACTAGAGTTGGGCCAAAGCCTTATAGCTTTGATTAGACCCTCATGCGAGGAATATTCCCAATGATTTAATTCGTATTCAACCTGCTTACGACCCAGCAGTGTCTTCTCAAAAGCGCCCTAGACCGCTTCTCGATCAGCATTTTGTAAATTTTCCCTAAGCCAAAAGGCTTAGGGCTTAAATCTACTCTAAAATGCATTGGGAAATTAAATTCTTAACTTTTAATTAATCTTACTTTCTTCTTTTTTTAAAAATTTTTTTTGACTTTTTATCACCTTAACAAGTTGATAACTAGCCGCGCGCCGAGAGTCGCGGATTAAATGTTTTCTCTGAAACGTCGCGGTCGGAAAACGGGAGGGTGACCTCTCAGATTCATTTTTGCGGCTGATTTCGCTTCTGCTTTCCTTTCCGGCCACCAGATGGAGGCACGGTACTTTCCATCTCGCAATACTTTAAATTTTGTTTCACATCCAGCAATCACTAATAAATGTGTTCCTTTGAACATTTGATTGGTCTCGGGTCGGTCGTTTTTTCAGAACGACCCAATCTATTTCCACGCCCGCTTTCTGCGTTGACTGGCTCTGGCCAATCAAATTGCAGTCAGTAGGTTAGCTTTTTCTTCAGGGCGTGGACTGCGTCCACCACTGTTTTTTAGCAGCTATGTTCTGCCCATAAATTATTTCTCTTTTTAATTTTTCTCTTCTCTTACTTTATATCACCCCATCCATTAACATATCTCGTTTATTAATTCTGATGAGGAGGTACGTCCCTCATTTAGGAACAGGAACTCCGTAACTTACACACCTCTTGCCCTCATACAAGGGGAGCGAAAAGACACAGCCACGCACTCTCATTGGTCAAATCAAATTGCGCGCGGTTACGTCACACCCTGTTGGACACATCCATCCCTTTTCACGAAATCACTCCGAACAAATATCCAGCAACCGCGCAATCTATATATATAAAGGAGAAAAGCGACTCACTCACTCACTGAATGACTCACTGACTAATCACGATATCTCCGGAACTATTAAACCCACAGACTTGAAATTTGGCAGGTAGGTTCCCTTCATGGAGTAGACGTCAGCTAAGAACGGATTTTGCAAAGTTCGAACCCCAAGGGGCGTTAGAGATAATTATTTCCATTACTAAACTATTAGATGTACAGTCGTGAAACTTGGTACACAGATTTTTCTTTCATAAAGTAGAGATTCCCTACATAACGATTTTTACAAAAATCGACCACTAAGGGGCGTTATACATAGTTATTCCCATTTTTAAACTATTAGACATACAGTCTTGAAATTTGGTTAGCGGATGCCTTTCATAGAGTACAGATACTCTACAGAATGGGTTTTGTGAAAATCGACTCCCAAGTGGCGTTGTAGAGTATTAGGTGGCGTTATAGACAATTAACTCCTTTTTTAAACTATTAGACACAAAATCTCGAAATTTAGTGAGCTGATTCCATTCATTAAGTAGAGATCCGCTATAAGATGGGTTTTGTGAAAATCGTTTCCTAAGTGGCATTGCTGAGTCTTAAGGGGCGTTATAGATAATTATTTCCATTTTTAAACTATTAGACGTACAGTCTTAAAATTTGGCAAGCGAATTCCTTTCATGGTGTAGAGATCCGCTACAAAATAGTTTTCTGAAAATTGACCACCAAGGCTCACTGAGGGAAATTAAGGGGCGTAATAGATAAATATTTCCGCTTTTCGACTAATAGAACCACCTGCTTGAAAATTAGAAGATATGTTCCGTTCATGGAATAAAGTTCCTTTTACAAAGATTTTTGCGAAAACGGACCCCCAGAGCAGTGGGGTTGCGAGGGATTAAGGCGTGTTATAGAAAAATTCCTGTTTTTGAATTTAACTCATTTACTTGAAATTTGTTGAACACTTTTCTTTATATATAGTTGAATAGAGTTCCACTAAGAAAGGATTTTACGGAAATCAACTCCAGGGGGAAGCGGGGAGAGCTATTGGGGCGTATTGATAGACAAAATTCCCGTTTTTGAACTGCCAAGACTATAACAATACAATTTGGTTTGCATGCTTCTTTTGTTGAATTGGAATCCGCTAAGAATGCTGTCAACGAGGTATTGATGATAAAAATTCCATTTTTGCTCTGTTAGATTAAGACTTGAAATTTAGCACGCATGTTTATTTTATGGAGTAGAGATCCACTGAAAGTTGCTTTGGTGGAAATCCACTTGATTATTAGATTAAGTGAGAGAGAAAAATCTTTCTCCTTCTATTTTAGATATAAATAGAAATCAGATATTATAATTTATGTTCTTTTTATATCAAGGGGTGAGAGTGTAACAGCTATAAATATATTTTTCAATACAATCGAATTCTTAATGCTAGATATCAATAATTAATATATATGTAAACAGTATACATATATACAACATCGTGAATTACCCAGTGAAGCGGGTGGGTAACGGCTAGTCTATATATACACTGCTGGACAATTGCTAAGGACGGATCACAAATTGCTATGTAGCATAACATTAAGCGAGACATGAGGCCTAGTAGAATAAAATATAGTTGCCACACTGTTCAGACATTAGAATAAAGAATATTTATTGTTCTGGAAAGTACAAAAGCTGTGAAACATCTGAAAGGAAAAAAATGTTCATTTGATCTGCGTACGGAGAAATGGAACAATGCATCTAAAAGTCAGCAGGCACCTTAAAGAAAGGTATCAGTACGGGATATGTCCACCGTGGAGTGTGATGCAACATTCCACACGTCGTACCATACTTTGCACAACATTATCCAGCAGCTGTTGAGGCAATTTATCCCATTCCTCTGTGAGTGCACGGATGAGGGTGTTCTTGTTTGTCGGAGGATAGTTTCGACCAGCAACTTGCCTCCCCAAAGCATCCCACACATTTTAATGGGGTTTAGATCTGGAGAACGCGCTGGCCATACGAGACGTTGAATACCCTCGCTGTCTAGACAATCCTGAACAGCGAGTGTTCGATGACATGTTGCGTTGTCGTCCATAAAAACAAATTTATAACCGACAGCACCACGGAAAAGACGAACATGAGGAAGTAGAACTTCATCAATGTATCGTTGGCCCGTCATAGTCCCATTCACAACCACATGTAGGCGCTTGCGGCCATTGATCATGATGCCGGCCCACACCATGATACTGCATGTCGGATATCGGTCATTTTCCTGGATATTTTCTGGACGATAAGCAGTACCACTCTCGCGCCATATCAGTTGGCGCCTACAATCCAATGACAGACTGAACCTACTCTCATCTGAGAATAGTACACATGCCCAGTCCTGTTCAGTCCAATTGTGATGATCACGACACCATTGCAAACGGGCAGTACGGTGCTGTCTGGTCAATGGGACACACAACAGGTCTGCGTGCGTATAGTCCTCCTCCTCTCAAACGTCTGGCAACAGTTTTTCGGGAGATCTGCTTTCCTGAGGCAGCAAGAAACTGATTTGCCACCTGCTGAGCTGTGGTGCGCTTGTTCCTTTTTGCTGATAGGACGATATATTTGTCTTCTGCAGGCGTCGTACTTCTAACATGATCTCCCCCGTGCCGTCTACTACACATTCCAGTAGTTTTAAATGACTTCCACAGCCGTGAAACAACGCTGTGAGCGATGTCAAACTCCCTGGCAACATCTGTTATTTTTCGCCCTCCTTCGATCTTTCCAATAATTCGGCCACGCATAAAATCATCTATGTGATGTCGGGAAGACATGCCAAAAATTTTAAGTTCGTCTATTAAATCTTTCCTGTAAAACTTTGACTTGAAACAACAACTGTCCACACACGTCAAAACCTTTAAAGCTCTTATGAACGCTATCACGTGATGAACAGACGTGGGAAAAAATTTGCATATACTCATACTTCTTCTAATATCCCGCACTTATTCTAATTTTCCACATTTTGCTTCCTTTCATTTTGTAGCTGCTATGGATGATAGTGTTATCCGTCCTTAGCAATTGTCCAGCAGTGTATAATGGAGAAAAGCGACTCACTCACTCACTCACTGACTAATCAAAATATCTCCGGAACTATTAAACCTACAGACTTGAAATTTGGTAGGTAGGTTCCCTTCATGAAGTAGACGACAGATAAGAACGGATTTTGCAAAGTTCAAACCCGAAGGGGCGTTACGGGGGTTTAAGGGGCGTTAGAGATAATTATTTCCATTACTAAACTATTAGATGTACAGTCGTGAAACTTGGTACTGTGACATCGTCGATGGTTGTGAATTCCCATCTTTCGATTCACGATAGGTTTTATGGTTTCACCAGCTGTTCAAGGACAAGTACCACACCCATCGATTGTCCCTGAATTTTTACGATCCACCAGCTGTGGAATGACCAGTGCACGTGGACATGGGGCCATTGTTTATCGTCTGAACTCAGGGAGTGAAGACAGACAGACGGGTCGCCATAATGGTAAAGTCGACCTGGCGCCCCATTGACAATAGGCGAAGCCTATCTTAAAATAATCATGTCGTCTTTTCTGGTGTTGGGTGACGGGGATACTAGAAACAGGTGGCGTGATGGACAAGTGTGTCTAGATGTTGGACAAGGAACTATGGTGCCTTGGCCCAGACGGCTCGGGTGTGTTTTGGCGTGTCATGTGGAAATAGGACGAGGGAGGTCAAGAGAGACTTATGTGACCTGCCAATAAGAAGGAAGGAGGGGCATGTTGTGAACACACCCCTGGTGTTTAAAAGGGTTCTTTTTGAGGAGAGAAAAAAGACAAAAAGACAAGAGAGAACGGAGGGAAGAAGAGAGAGAGAGAGGAGACGGAAAAAGAGAGGAGGGGAGAAGACGGAAGGGAGAAAAGGAGACGGAAAAGGAGAGAGAGAGTAGGAGACGGAAAAAGAGAAGAAAAAGAGTCGGGGAAAGAGAGAGAAGCCCGCCTTGTATGGAGAAAAGGGTTGAGTCCGGAGATTGGAGTGGAAAGACGATGAACTCCGGTGGCGTTGAGGAATAGAATATGGACTGACTTCACCTGCTTGGCATATAGACTGAATAATATTACTTCATTAAGAATTGTTTATCAAATAAACAATATTTTTATTTCTCTATGAGGCTGTAAAGAATTATTTACTGATGAATAGCTATACACGACACGTTACAGTACACAGATTTCTTTCATAAAGTAGAAATTCCCTACGTAATGATTTTTACAAAATCGACCTCCAAGGGGCGTTATACATAATTATTTCCATTTTTAAACTATTAGACGTACAGTCTTGAAATTTGGTAAGCGGATTCCTTTCATAGAGTACAGATGCGCTGAAAAATGGGTTTTGTTAAAATCGACCCCAAGTGGCGTTGTGGAGAATTAAGTAGCGTTATAGGCAATTAACTCCTTTTTTAAATTATTAGACGTAAAATCTTGAAATTGAGTAAGCAGATTCCATTTACTGAGTAGAGATCTGTTATAAGATGGGCTTTGTGAAAATCATTTCCTAAGTGGCGTTGCGGGGGCTTAAGGGGCGTTATAGATAATTATTTCCATTTTTAAACTATTGGACGTACAGCAGTGTTTCTCAAAGTGTGGGGCGCGCCCCCCTGGGAGGGCGCGATGACCCTACAAGGGGGGCGCGAGCGTATCGAAAATTTAAAGATTTTTTTTAAAAAAAATAACCGGAAAGAGTAAAACAAAATGCTTTCTTCCATAATAAAAAAAAATACACACAACAAACACTGACATAATTTATGTTTATTATCTGGCTTTTTTCCGTCATCAAATAGCTATCTTTGATCCCAAAACCAAATTAAAGGAAAAAAAAACATTTTGTTTTATTTGCTGTATTTCCTCAATGAGAGATTTTTTTTATTACGTTTTAACATAAAATATTACTCGTTAAAAGAGAAAACGAAACCCAGACCCTGTGAAAAGTTCTAAGAAGATAAACAATTCACCACTGTAATTATTATTGAAATACTGTACATTAGTTGTAGAAAAAGAAAAGGAAGTCATGATTCACTTTTCAGCCAGGCTGCATAGTACGTTTGCTAATCATTTGATTGACCTTCAATCTTATGGTATGGTTATTATCAATATTAGTTCCCTCCCTTCTTTTATGCGTTTGCTTTTCGCTTAGGGAAATTGTAAATAATTGAGTTTTGCGATATTTGGAAAAGAATTGATTGGTTTAACATTTCTGTAGAATAATTGAAAAGTGTCTGAGTTGCGTCCTTTATTATGGTCTTGTACTTTTGAATCATTTTAGTTCTCAGTTTTATTGGATTTTTTTCTCAAATCATCAAAGAATTGAATAGTCCTTGAAAGAAGGTAAGTATACTTTCTATAAATTAAAATATTCACTAGAATTCCGATTTTTATCGTGTACAGTAAAAATAATTCTAAACAAGTGACTGGGGTGACTGAGTCCCCCCGCACTACCATTAATGTTAGTATCGAGTACGCGCCTGCTCCCGGGTTAAAACATTTTGAAGTCTTCTCGCTTTAAATGTTAAAAAGTAACACAATTTTTCTTCATCGGAATTTTATATTCTTTTTCATAATTTAACATTAATTCTAAATGCTAATTGTGTGAGGTTTAAAATTACAGTTCTTTTAAACAGTTATTTACACAATTATAGCATTTATCTAAAAAAATCATTTTACATTCTTGTATACAATGTCGTGCACACAGTTTTACTCTCCTTACAGTTCAGCTATTATATCAAGAATAATGTTTTATTTTTTTTAAAAATGAACTCGTGTGAAGAGTCGGTGTTTCAGCCAGTATACGTTTGATGTATCAGTACTGAAGAAGGTATTTTATAAATAATTTCTTATTACTGAATTTGGCCGCGGTAGCCGAGTGGTATAGGTATCGGATCGTGGCTTGCCTTGTCACGAGTTCGAGCCCAGAACCACTAAAGACCCGCCATGTAGGGCAGCGATGCATGTTAAATCTGTTGAGAGTCGAAACGTTTTCCCGTTGGTGTGGTGTGGTAGTTAGGAGAGAAGGGTGCCAGCTCAGGTGTCATCCACGTCACTTGACCATGGTTCAAAATTACGTGGTCCGTCGTCAAAAGCCCTCGTGCAGCTGAACAGTGCGACGTGAATATTCAATCAATCAATCTTATTACTAAATTAAGAACAAGTTTAATAATTATTAGGGACTTCCACGGGCTTTTCTTGTAGAGGAAAGTTTTTCAAAGGAAGGTTTTAATATCAGAAATTGACACTTAAAGAGTTATTTTTCTATATTTAGCTGAGATCTATATTTTGTCTTCAAGGCATCCACTGCAGAAAATCCGGTTTGAAAAAGGTAGGATGTTGAAAATGGTAATAGTATACGAAGTGCTTTTGTTTTCAGTACAGATAATTCCTCATCCACCTCTACCCCAAATTCAAAGAGCGATTTATTACAAAATTGCCTTTTAATTTTTCACTGGATGTGAAATCTATGAAGATTTCTTCTTCGGAAGTTGAGAGCCCTTCTGGAGTATCTTGAAATAGATCCCTAATCCACTCGTAACTGGCTACCAAGCTGTCCTCATCCAGAAAATACTTTTTAAAATTCTTTGCCAACATAGCTAAATGATTTTACATGTTTTAAATACAACTTTCACATGTTGTTCTACAGATTTGTAAGTTTTAACACATATCGAGCTGGGGCTTTTTTCCATCATTTACTTCAGTAGTGGTAAATCCAAAATTTAAGTATTTTTGAGAAGATCGCCTTGATTTAATTTTCGGAACCATGCTCGTTCATCTGTGTACTTGTTGATTCTTTATTATGGTCGAATGTTTGCTTACGACTTAAAAATGTATGTATGATATTGTTTTAATCTACTGCCGTAAATACTTAATTACCGTGAATTACAATTAACGTGTAGATTAAAAAAAATGTACATTCAAGCTAGATTCGGTAGCTATAGGAGTATCGAGTCGACCATAACTGACTGGAATTGTAGGAGGAAAAGCATTTTTACATGTTTTGCGCAGACGTCCGATAGGTTGCCCAGACTCACGCAAACGTACCCTATAATGCCAGATGTGATAGATTTGTGAAAGGAAGGTATATATATATACAGAGCGACATTGACTAGACTATTTTTCTAATGACATTTGTACTTTGAGAAATGAATGCTGAAGGAAATAAATCTTTAATTAAATACATCATTTTGCGATCTGTTCCAATTTAAAAATTAGAGAAAGAAAAATAACATAATTCTAAGTAATATATATATTTTAAGTAATTTTCTTAATATATATATATATATATATATATATATATATATTACTTAAAAGTTACATGTACACAAAATTTAATATACTTATCGTATTAATTTGTACGGTTTATAATTAAGATCGTATTGTAACTTTAGCGTCTCTCTCTCAAAGTGCATTTTTATTACAGTAAATACATTATTGTTGTACAGGGGGTCGAGACAAAAATTATAATTGAAAATTGGGTCGCCAGTATTGAAAGTTTGAGAAACACTGCTTTTAATGTATGAATGGTGCACAGAGTATTTTATGACTAATTAATTAATACTAAATTAAGAACAAGTTTAATAATAATTAGCTACTTCCATGGGCTTGTCTTACAGAGCAAAGTTTTTGAAAGGAGTTTTAAGATAAGAAATTGACCTTCTGAGTTCATTTTCTATATTTAGCTGATATCTATATTTTGTCTTCTAAGCAACCACCGCATTTTGTAATATGTTCCAATTTAAAAATCAGAGAAAGGAAAAATAACTTAGTAATTATCCTATTACTTAACTTTTTTTTGCTTAAAAGTAACATACACAAAATTTAATACTTATGTCATGAATTTGTACGCTTTATAATAAATATTGTTGCTTTATCGTAAAAGTGCATTGTTATTGCATTCAGTAAATTATTATGTAGAAGGAGGGGCGCGATAAAAATTGTAATTGAAAAGGGAGGCGCCAGTATTGAAAGTTTGAGAAGCACTGACGTACAGTCTTAAAATTTGGTAAGGTAATTCCTTTCATGGTGTAGAGATCCGCTACAAAATAGTTTTCTGGAAAATTGATCCCCAAGGGTCACTGAGGGGGATTAAGGGGCGTATAATAGATAAATATTTCCGCTTTTCAACTAGTAGAACCACCTGCTTGAAAATTAGCAGGTATGTTCCGTTCACAGAATAAAGTTCCTTTTACAAATATTTTTGCGAAAACGGACCCCCAAAGGAGTGGGGTTGCGAGGGATTAAGGCGTGTTATAGAAAAATTCCTGTTTTTGAATTTAACTCATTTACTTGAAATTTGTTGAACACTTTTCTTTATATAGTTGAATAGAGTTCCACTAAGAATGGATTTTACGGAAATCAACTACCGGTGAAGCAGGGAGAGTTATTGTGGCGTATTGATAGACAAAATTCCCGTTTTGAACTGCTATGACTATAATAATAAAATTTGGTTTGCATGCTTCTTTTGTTGAATTGGAATCCGATAAGAATGCTGTCAACGAGGTATTGATGATAAAAATTCCATTTTTGCTCTGTTAGATTAAGACTTGAAATTTAGTACGCATGGTTATTTTATGGAGAAGAGATCCACTGAAAGTTGCTTTGGTGGAAATCCACTTGATTATTAGTTTAAGTGAGCGAAAAAAATCTTTCTACTTCTATTTTAGATATAAATAGAAATTAGATATTATAATTTATGTTCTTTTTATATCAAGGGGCGAAAGTGTAACAGCTATAAATATATTTTTCAATACAGTCGAATTCTTAATGCTAGATATCAATAATTAATATATATGTAAACAGTATATATATATATATACAACATCGTGAAATACCCAGTGAAGCGGGTGGATAACGACTAGTAACATACAAAACATCGATTTCAGCTGGTACATAACATGTGGTTTTTCAGTTGCCAGTTTTTCGGTTTATTGTATCGCATATATTTCTAGGGAAGTGTTAGAATATTGTATGATCCAGGAGAGTATTTGTTCAGTATTTTATGTTATTTCTGGTTTTGGCCTTTCATCCTTGGAAAACTGCAGTGAAATAATTCTTTCTCCAGGATTGCGATGTCCTTTTTTGCAAATAAATTCAAGCTGATATAGAAAAAGAATAAGTATTTTTAATTTTTATGGAGCTATTGCACAAGGAGTAAAAAGCAAACGAAAATATTCCTAATTGAAGAAAGAGAATAGAATAGCTTCATTATTTTAAACATACAATAATTTATAAATAAGATTAGTGTTTGTTAACAATTGATTTCAGTATAGATAAAATTAGTAATATAAATACATGCTTCAAAGAAGTGTCACAACAAAAAGTTATTTACCCTTAATGTACCGACGGTACTTATAAGTACCATTCTCACTTTAAAATTACATAGAATTACCATTTTTACGAATACTCTGCTGATACCTAGCAAGAATATTCTTTTACACCCATTCTTCCCAAATGTATGTCAGCTCGGGTTCTATGATGAGTATTTTAACGAGAAAGGCGAATAGTTTTATTGCAGAAGTTGCGTTTTCAGCGGATTGCGAAAATTGTCATTTTTGTTCCGAAAAAATAGTTGTGTCAAAAGGCAAGTGTCTCATTTTTTGTATGTTAATGAAGACCTTAGAAAACGATTTGATTATTTATTTTTAGTGAACAATGTACATAATTAATTTTACAGTTGATTATCTTTGATTAATTAATTAGCTCTAACGGATTAAATTCCCCAAAGTTGATTATTTGGTTTATGTATATCCCTTAATTTTCAATGTAGTGATTCAAAAAATAATATTTCACGAAAAAAACTGTAGTAAATCATAACGTGGTAGATAAAGGGTTAAAACACATCGATCAAGTGTCACCAAGAATTCCAAACACTCGAACAAAGGATAATTCAGCTGTCTTAAAAGGGCAATATTCTTTTTCATTAAGAATTTTGAATGCAAATTATAATTCCAACAATAGTGTCGCCGATGTAAAATTATGGTAATAACGGATATTGATATTGAGACAAGTTGTGCAATCGATGGCATGATGAAGCAAGATAAAGTAAGATTGTATTCTACACAGTAACTCTTCCATAAAATGTTAACAAAACTTAAATATGACATTGTTATGTAATTATTTTACATTTTTTTTTATCTAAAACAGTAATGTAAATTTAAATTTCTATATAAATATATGGAGAAAGATAATGTATTTTTTCTGCGTTTGTAGTTATGGTATATACAATTAAAAGTGAACAAAAAATCCCTCAATGAGAGGAAAAAACTTAAGATATTTTCCACTATATTACAGACAAAAGTTTTTAAAAAAATGAGCAAGTGCTGCTTAAAGTATTTTCACTTGTTGACGCATATCACATATCTTTCAGTTTCCGACAATAGGACATATTAAATGTGCAAAAAGATGGGGATTCATATTTCACCTGTTGTTGACTTGAAAAGTGTAGTCGAAATGGGAAAATGGAGTGCAGTGGGGAGAGAGTAAGAAACAAACCTGAATTTCTGTTTAAAGTATCGCTCCCTATAAATGTTATATAAAGTGGGAACTAATTTGATAACGGGGGTAATTGCGCCAAGCGCTGCTTGGCGCGATAAGATAGCGCCTAGCAGCGTTTACTGTAGTTGGAATGGAATCCAATATGACGGCCTAACGGTATAATTTAATGATACACAATAATTTCAAAAATTGTTTTGAAATACATTGAAATGTATTTCAAATAAAGTATATAGGAAGAGAGATTGAGAATAACCTAGATTGATCAATAAATAATGAATATCAATAATATATAATAAGAATTAACGTGTACTATGAATAGTATTATATAAGCAGCATATAATAATCTTATAACATTATTTTATCGTAATCTATATATTTATAAATGTTGTGTTGGTTTGTGTATGCTCGCATAACTCAAAAAGTTCTGCATGGATTAATCTGAAATTTTGACACAACGTTGCATTTGACTCCGGTCAGGATCTTATGTCCTTTTTATTTTGAAATTCTCTCTAATTTTTTTTAAATGTAATTTTAAAGTGATCTTTTGGTGTTATGACGTCACGATTCGCTCTGAATGCGAAAATTTGAACTTTACGCTTAGATTTTTGCAAATTATTGTATAACTCTTCTATGGTTATGTTTTTGAATTGTCATATTTATCTATTTTTTTGTCCTTTGATACGTAATTAGGATTATTTTTCGAATAAATCATTTTTTAAAAATTATTCTTTCAAGAACTCAAATTTTGTTTTGTAGGTTTGGCAACAGTCGGATAGCACTATCGCGGGATGTTTACGAATTTGCTTAAACTCTACATCGTGTTTTTTTCTGTAATTTTAAGCTAAATTTATTTCTCTTTATTAAGCGAAAATGAAACTAACATAATTAACTTCTGTACGCTACTAATTGTTCTACCAAATAGTTTCAGTCAACCATTTACCTGAAATAAGAAGACAGCCAAATGCCGCGATATAACATTCAATGTTTGGAAACAATATTTTTTCCCACTTGGAGATATTTTAATTTGATGAAATTAATCGACGGAGTTTTTAATAAGAATGTTTTTTTAGATAACTTTTTAAATTTCATTTGATTCTTACGTATTATCGCAACATGCGCCAACTTTAATGATAACTCGCAAAGTTGGCCATTCCATTTTCGCAGATGTTGTACGCGCGGAATTAGCAATCGTGCTTCGTTTTATACAATATCGCCAATAGGTTGCGATTTTCCAACTCCCCCATGGCTCATATTTTAGCCCACCCCCGGTTTTTGAACTTTTTTTCGTCGCCAAGCAGGGCGATAAGTTCGCCAAGCTATGTACCTGCAGCGACCTTACAGCTCAACATAACGACTCCAAAACTGAACTGAATTGATCTGTTATTATTGTAGCGTGCCTGGTTCCATGTGTTGTAAATCTTGAAAGCTTACCTCTTAATTGCACATTTAATCTTTAAAGTTAATAAATGTTTATTGTTATTTAATTCAACCGTGTTGTAGTGAAGAATGCCTAACCACGCAACGCGGCAGTGGTGACCCTTTTAGGACTTAAAAACACGTAAGCTATTCCGTTCTACTGGCGAATGCAATGCAAATTCTACTACGGATGATCAGTACGTAGCGAAAGATTTTTTTTTCTCCTTCTCCTCAAGGCCACTTGAAGCATCTGCTCGGAGATTCGTTTCGCTTCCTGCTTATTCAACAATATGACTAGTGAAACCGTTGAAGTCGCTCGTATTGCGTTGCGGCTGCCGCCGTTTTGGAAATCCAACGTTCGTCTATGGATTGCGCAATGCGACCATGCATTCACATTCAGTGGTATCTCCAGTGATGATACTAAGTATTCTGCTTTGGTTGCGAACCTGGATGCTGAAACTCTCTCCTACGTGTCGGACATTGTGTTAAGCCCTCCGAACAGTGACAAATATCACACTCTCTCGCAGCGGCTCATCACCCAATTTAGCGACTCGGAGACTCAAAAAATTAAGAAACTGCTTACTGACCTTCAGCTAGGAGATGAGAAGCCCAGCCACCTGTTGCGAAAAATGAAAGAGCTGTCTAATGGCCAACTCCAGGATGACTTTCTGCAAAGTTTGTGGCTTCAAAGAATGCCACCACATATCCAGACTGTTTTATCTGCATCCTCAGAGCCTTTGGATAAACTGACTATCATCGCTGATAAGGTTTCTGAGGTTGTTGGTTCATCCTCAACTATCTGTGCTGCCATAACTGTTCCTCCACCATCCCAGTCATCTTCATGCAGTGTTCAGCCAACCATGGACTCTCTCGCCAGGCAGATCCAAGAGCTGTCTCTACAAGTTGCTGAACTGACAAGAGAGAGCAATTCTTCTCGCCACCAACGATATAGTTCTGACCGCCGGAGATCACATTCACGCTCTAGGAGTGTCAATAGAGGAAGTGGCATCTGCTACTATCATCGCCGTTATAAAGAGCAGGCCCGCAAGTGTGTTTCACCTTGTGCATTTGTGCAAAAAAACGAGTAAGCTCTGTCATAGCTGGAATGGCAGAGCCCTCGAAACATACCAGCCGGTTATTTTTATTAGACCGCAAGTCTGGCCAGAAATTCTTCATAGACTCTGGAAGTGAAATCTGTGTCATCCCACCTTCTCCAACTATGAATAAATCACCTCAGTCTAACTTCTCCTTATTTGCTGCTAATAATACAGATATCCAGCCTATGGTATGGTCCGTAAAGAACTGAACCTGGGTCTGAGGCGACCTTTTATCTGGACTTTCATAATTGCTGATGTATCATCTCCTATAATTGGTGCTGATTTTCTAAAGCACTTCAAACTTTTAATCGACCTTAAGAAAAAAAGTTGGTGGATGTGGAAACTTCTCTTTTCACTTCTTGTGTTTTTTCAAATATTGTACAGCCCTCAATCCTCACTGTAGATGCAAACATTAGTTTTAAAAACATCTTATCGGAATATCCAGACCTCAGCAACCCTTCTTTAATTTCCAAATCAGCATCACATGGCACAGTCCACCATATTATTACTACTGGCCCACCAGTCACTGCCAGGCCTAGAAGGCTACACCTAAACTGTATGATGCAGTGAAGGTAGAATTTGAATTTCTTCTTGCTCAAGGCATTATTAGACCTTCCAAAAGTCGTCCCTAGAGTTCTCCTCTTCATGTTGTGCCCAAATCTGACTCTACAGTTAGACCTGTTGGGGATTACAGGCAGCTGAATTCTGTTACTGAGTTCGACAGCTACCCCATGCCTTATTTGAATGACTTTGCTCATGCACTACATGGCAAGAAGATATTTTCCAAAATAGACATTTTTTAAGGCATTCCACCAAATCCCTATAGCTGAGTGTGATATTCCTAAGACAGCTGTAACAACTCCATGGGGTCTTTACGAATATACCCATTTGTGTTTTGGCCTTGTGAATGCACCACAAACCTTTATGCGATTCATGCATGAAGTACTAAGAGGACTTCCTTTTGTTTTGTCTACTTGGATGATATTTTGTGTTACTCAGAAAATGCTGAGGAGCATCGTTCTCACTTAAGAACTATATTCCAAAGACTGAGCTCATATGGTTTAAAACTAAATATCTCTAAATGTGTATTTGGTGTGACTGAACTCATTTTCCTTGGCCACCTTATCACTCCTGATGGCATTAAGTCATTGCCTGACAAAGTTCAAGCAGTTCTTGATTACAAACAACCAAAGACTGTTGGCTCTCTGAGAAAATTTTTTAGGACTGTTAAATTTTTATAGACGTTTCTTGCCCAAAGCAGCTGAACAACAGTATCTTTTAAGTGAATTTTTAAAAGGTTCTAAAGGTAAGAAGGACTCAAAGCCCTTAAATTGGTTTTCTGAGGCAATTACAGCATTTCAGAGGTGTAAACAAGCTCTTGCTGATGCTGCACTTCTTGCTCATCCTTCACCTTCTGCCCCGCTTGCTCTTCATGTGGACGCCTCTGATTATGCGATAGGAGGTGCACTTCACCAAGTTGTGGACTCTGAGCTACAGCCATTGGCTTTCTTTTCCAGAAAACTTACTTCATCTGAAGTCTTACAGTGCCTACGACCGTGAACTCCTTGCTATCTACTCGGCTATCCGACACTTTCGGTATATGCTGGAAGCTAGAGATTTCACAGTGTTTACTGACCACAAGCCCCTCACTTATGCTTTTAGGCAGAAATGTGACAAGTGTTCTCCACGGCAGATCCGTCAGCTGGATTTCATCTCTCAGTTCACCACAAATATTGTACACATTCCAGGATCTGACAATATTGCTGCTGATGTTCTCTCTCGTGTTTCTGCAATCACCTTCCCAAGTCAAATTGACTATGACTGTATTGCTGAGACACAACAGACTGATCAGGAGCTTCACACCCTAATAGCATCTGGAACTTCCTTGGAACTCAAAAGGTAACTTTCCCAATTCGTCTACTGAAATTATGTGTGATCTATCAACAGGCACAGCCAGACCCTACATCCCAAAACAGCATCGCAAGATGTTTTCTCTGCTATGCATAATTTATCCCATCCTGGCATACGTCGATCAGTGCATTTGATGAAGCAGCGTTTTGTTTGGCCATCAATCTCATCAGATGTAGCTAAGTGGGCAAGACACTGCCTAGCTTGCCAAAAATCCAAAATTCATCGTCATACTAGATCACCTCTTTCATCATTTCAAGAACCTTCCCAACGTTTTGATCATGTTCATCTGGATCTCATTGGACCTCTACCTCCATCAAATGGCTACACCTATTGCCTGACAATGATTGACCGTTTTTCGAAATGGCCAGAGGCCCAACCTCTCAAAGACATAACTGCTGAGACTGTGGCTGAGGCCTTCTTTTCCTCTTGGGTGTCTCGCTTTGGAACTCCTGCAATTCTCACAACCGACAGGGGCAGGCAGTTTGAGTCCTCGCTCTTAGCAAACTACTTGGTGTTCAGAAGTGTCGTACAACTGGATACCACCCTCAAGCTAATAGGATGATCGAAGAATTGCACCGCCCATTGAAAAGTGCAATCAAATGCCATGCTACTGAGCGTTGGACAGAAGTACTCCCTATCATCTTACTATAGGTCTACGAGCTTCTCTTAAAGAAGATATTCTGTGTACCCCAGCTGAATTAGTTTTTGGGACCACTATTCGACTGCCAGGGGAGATGTTTGACTCTTCCAAGCCAGACGATGATGTTGTGAATTTTGTTTCGAAACTTAAGTCTCACATGCAATCACTTCACCCTAAACCACCAAAACACCATGGCAAACGTCCAGTTTTTATCCAACAGCGACTGTTGGAAGCAACACATGTTTTTCTTCGCCAAGACATGTTACGTCGTCCACTTCAACAACCCTATGATGGCCCTTCCAAAGTCTTACAAAGGAAGGATAAAGTGTTTTTCCTTGACATCAATGGTAAACGGGTATCTGTATCTATTGATAGATGCAAACCTGCCTTCTTTTCTTAACACTGAGGACTTTCAACTACCTCAAACCAAGAATGAAACACCCTGCTACTGTGGAACCTAATGCAACAGCTTCAACACCTGCTACTGTGGAATCTGATCCAACAGCTTCAACGCCTACCCAGCCATCTACACGTTCTGGTCGCAAAGTTCATCTTCCAACTAGGTATCGTTGACACTGGAAGGGAGTATGCAGCGTGCCTTACAGCTCAACATAACGACTCCTAAACTGAACTGAATTGATCTGTTATTATTGTAGCGTGTCTGGTTCGGAAGTCGTTAAATAAAGAGCACTTTTTCCAGAAGAGGAGAGGGGAAGGAAACAGGGGGCATGACAGTCTGCAGGGTTACAGATCTTAGCAAATTTCTCGCCAATATCGGCGCTTGCTTTGAATACGATGCCAATCATTCATTTTCGCATTAGACGTGGACCTGTTCACACGGTAAAGCAATATTCTTATCGAAAGCATAAAAAA